>BGPR01000716.1:378820-434200 GCA_013235015.1 Araneus ventricosus | reverse complement strand
GAATCGGATTAAAAGAAATTGAATATGCAATTTGAAAGCCTCTTTTTCTTTCATTTGTTTATATCATTCATTAATATTGTTCTGCATTTTATTCTTTAACTTATATTTGAAACTCCATAGATATTAAAACTAAAGCTGCAGAAAATTTTTTTCTGGTCAACGTCTCCATTTTTAAGTTTACTTTTTCCAATTTTGATACTAGATGATATCCTTATAAATATCAATGTCGCTAATAAACTGCTATAATATCCTAGTCCTCCCGTCGGTGTTGTGTGGAAGCTTGGAGAGGGGGATGCCAGCTCAATTGTCGTCCTCGTCATGCCTGCGGTTCAAAATCACTAAGTCTTCGAACAGTAACATTGAATTTCAGTAAAATTAAATATCCTGAATACCATGAACACTTATAAATTAGTAAGCATTATTTTATGTTGCATGAAACTTTAAATGTGTTTTCTGAGAAATGATATTTTTGAGGAAAACTGTCGACCGTAACAATGATTTCTCAAAAAGTTATTCAAGTATTGATATGAAATTTTCTGAGATTGTTTCCTGTAATAAGCTTGCTGTTTTCCTCTAAAAACTAAGGTCAATTTTAAAATCAAGTATTATTTTTAAGTGCTTAAATATAAACGGAAAGCATTTTTTATGAAAAATTGCCAGTTTAGTAACTATGTTCAGCTATATCTCAAAACTATTTTGAAGTACAAGAAATATTTTAGAGCATAGCACAGATAACTGTCATAAAAATGTACTCCTATAAGGATTTATGTATAATTAGAATATGATTTTGTTTATGGCTGTTAGCATAAGGCTAATTTTAGTCATTTTTCTTCAAATTTCTCAGATTCTTTAAAAAAATATTATTTTGGAAACCTAATTTTACAATATTTTCATAGTTTTAAAACATATGCAGTTGAAAAATAACATTAAATAGATATATAAGTTATTTTTCTTAAAAAATGTCTCCGAACACAGTCGGATACCTTAAACGATGGCAAGTGACCCTTAAACATAATCTAGTATGGGCCCCTAAGATGTGTGTGCTTGAAAGAGAGAAAGGGAAGAACTTTTTTCCGAGAGAAATTCTCTTCCGGCTCCTTCTGTGTCGAGGCGCAATGACTCACATCACCCCCGGCAAGAACGGAGATATGACCCTTCTGCGCTGTTAAACTGTTACCAGGGGGGGGGAGGAATCGTGCAATTTGACCGAATGGTTTCTCTGCAATGGATACACTCACTCTTTTCTTGTATTTATGTCTATAGGGGGCCTTATTTGGTCAAGTTGCAAAGCTGTAAAAGATTTCGGTGTTCCTTTTGTGACGAATAATTGGGGGAGGAGGGGTATTCATGTTTTTATGCAGGAGAGAGACAGAGTGCTAACTTAATACGGCAGCCAACTTTAAATTCGCCAACATATTTAAATTTTGGTAAGCTAAAGGCATTAAAAAATTTAAAAAACTGTGGTTAGGGAATATACTAGTATTTGAACGAATTTTTGATGCAGTATGTGCTGCATTTAATGAAATTAATGACTTACACTATATTAACCTAATTATAGAGTGAATATTTAACCTAATCAAAGACAAAATGAATAAAATAACCCCCATGGAAAATTTTCTTACCGTAAGTGGAAAGATGGGTTTTAAAATCATTTTTAAAATGTAAATCTATCAAAATAATATAGTAAATAGGTCTAAAAAGGAAATTTAATTGAAGTAACGAAGAAAGAAAAAAATTGGACTAAAAAACTGGTGAAACAACAAAAATGGAATGCAATTTATTAGACTTTAATATACCAAAGGAACCTTTTATATCGTGAGATCAAAATAAGTTTTTAAATTATGCCTTTGTTTGTTTTGTTGAAATAATAGAATTATGATTTGAATGAATTGAAAGTTGATTTACTTTCATTACAATACTGCAAATTATTGTTAAAAATTATGCTTACAAATATTTTTCTAAAAATTTCAAAATTAAGGAATAAATTGAACATCAACTAAACTGGCATCATTTTAAAGATAATATTTTTGAAATTAAATGTTATGTAAAAATTTTAAAATCTGATTATATTTTTTTGAAAACATCGCTGATTTGACGATCGAAGGAAGTCCTGTTTTTACTCGACTTTTGACTGTTTGTCTGTAATTTTTTTTAACATTTGTAACGACCAAACGCGTTCATTGATGTCGTCGAAAACGACTTATGTGTAAAGATTTATTATTTTTTTTATTCCGTTTCAAGATGGTGGACGCTTTATTGATCCCAATCAATATAATGTTTAGTTGTTTATTTTCAATGACTCTGAAGATCCGCCGTGTATGGGGCCTGTTGCACGCTAAATCATACGTAGTGGCCAAACGTCCTCCCGTTGGTGTGGCGCGGAAGTTTGGAGAGGGGGTGCCAGCTCAGGTGTCGTCCTCGTCATCTGACCGCGGTTCAAAATTACGAGGTCCGTCCCTAAATAGCCCTTGTGTTGCTTCAAAACGGGACGTTAATATAACCTAACCTCTTTTCAATGACTAAAGCCAGACGGAACTCCGTTCGTAATGCCTCCAGATACCTCTAATAATAACAAATTACCTTTAATTGTAATTTTGTTAATATTGTTAAGAGCAGACATTTAATTTTAATTTAATTATTTCTAAAAAGCAGAGTGCGCAAATAATATGAATTCGGAAAATTTAATGACTAAACGTTTAAAGACTGAAGCGAAGAGCAGATTTTTTTCTTGTGGACGGAGGCGTGTGTCTACAGAACTATCATTGTATATAACAGAGTTTAAGATAAGGAATATATCATATCCATTTCTTGATTTTAATTTATTAAATTTATAATAACTAAAATTTAAAAATATTTTAGAGAAAAATGATATCATTTTTAATATGAGTGGGCCCCCATTGACTGATGGCAACCGCTATTTTCAGACCCGTTCAGCCACTGTTTTCGATGGCCCTGATACCCAGCAAACTTGCATAAAAGACAGTAACATTACAATTTTTTATACATAACAGTTCCTTGTTTACTTTAACGAGAAAATATTCAATACATATTTTATATGTAATGATGAAGATTCTTATAATTATATAGTTTCTGAAAAGATATACAGGCATTTAAAACATCCATCTGAATAAAAATATTTATAGATAATTTTTTTAAATTATTTTCAAAACTATACAAATATTATGAAATGTTTGTGTCCATTATTTTATTTATGAATGAATAATGTTCTTTATACAAATAGTACAATAAATAATTATATAAACTATTGGTTATAAGCTATAATTATATAGCTATTTTAATCAGCATTATCAGGTAAATGAACACATTTTGTACAATTCACTGAGGTGCGGTTTGGAAGAATGGCAAGAACAACTTCCAATAGAGCATCTATTGTTTTTCCATTTGCAGTGAACATTATTAATGCTGGAGGAACTGGCTCTTGAGACATATGATAATAATCTACCTCCAATATACCCTCTGAAATCTTCTATCCATAATGTGAAGGACATAGTGCAATAATAAACTCCTGTTTATTCCAGCCTGGTAATTTGCTTAATAATGATTAAACATGTTTTTGAAGAAAATTTTGATTTGGAGGAAGATTGGTATCTGAGAAGCAAGATTTTTAAATTCAAAATGAAACTTTAAATTTATAAATACCCAAAAACTGGGTATTTTGCAAAAAAAAGTATTTACGAATGGGGATGCAAAATTTAAATTTATAAATATACAAAAACTGATTGTTTTTTTACAATTAAAGTATTTACGAATTGTGATTAAAAATTAAAGCATCTAAAAACTGGCTATTTTGAGGGGAAAAATGTATTTGTGAAGTATGCTTCAAAATGAAACATAAAATTTATAAATAATCAAAAATGTATTTTGCAAAAAAAAGTATTTGTGAATGAGGATTCAAAATGAAACATAAAATTTTTATATATATAATACATAAGGTATAATATTTTTAAATTAAAGTTCTGACCAATTTTTTTTTTAATTGCTATCAGGATTCAGAATAAAATATTCCAGAACTTAAACAGGATCGGAGGATAATTTATCTTTTTTGATATGAAGGAATGGCACTTAAAATGAAATAATAATTTTGAAAACTGTATGTTATACAGAGAGGGCTCGTGAAATTTCTGATTAATAATTTCTCAGAATTCCATGCTACAAGTCAGTCAGTCTTGTTTTGATTTAATGAGGAGTGTAACAAACAAACATGTATTAATAATATGGAAAATTTTAAGTTGGAAAGAAAAAAAAGCACTTGCTTGGAACTTTTTAATGTTAAAAAAGATAAAAGTGTACTGTGATGTCGAGTACAAATGACAATGTAACCAAAAATGTTTCAAATATCCTGTTGGGTTAAAAAAGGGATGCAAAGGAAATTAATATAGTTTTAAACAAATTCAAACTATGAAAACTACATCAAACTTTCAGTTTCAAGAACATTTAAGAACTGAAGGTGATGATTCAGATGAACCCCGCCTAGCAGTAAAATGCCTGGTACATCTTCAAATAATATAAAAGTTTCAGGAATAACTATTATTCAACACATTCGCCATAGTTTTTAAAACTATTAGAACTGAAACATTTGGTATCTTTTCATCAGAAATTGTCTGGTTCTTTAACCGATTAATCCAAAAAGAATTATTAACTATTGTATCCTTCAGTTCCATTATCAGCTCTTTATAATTTTAAAACCAAATACAATTCCCTTTTAAAAAAATTAGTTTAAGAAAGGGTTTTTTAAAGCTAAATTAACTTTTTTTTAATAAGCAGCAAATACAAAATTAATCATTTATTCATTGTAATTAAAAAGGGTATTTTCATTTAAATCATGTATTTTATGTTGTTTTTATAAAACTTAATTAGTTTAATTTTTATTGATTGAATTCTTTGATTATTTAAAATTAAATTATATTATTTGTCTGGGTATCTATTTTCAAACCATTATATCTATTTTATATGAATAAAGTGAATTGAAAAATAAATCCCAGGTAAGTATTTACCATTAAAAATAAATTCCCAGGTAAGTATTTACCATTAAAAATTAATACCCAGATATTTTACACCACTGATTATAGACTTTGTTAGGAATTATTTTCAATGAAAAAAGCTTTTAATTGTGGCTCTACTTTTATTTCTTTTTCATCGGTCAAAATCAACTGACCTGCACAAAATTTAATTTTTTCAAGAGTAAAATCTTAGCAACACTGAAAATCATCTATACAGTCTTCCCCTGCGTGGATTTTACATTCCATCCTAGCAATAACCATTTTATTTTCTAGATTGAACTTTTTAGAATCACTGAAGTCGAAGCCTCTGAAAAATAAAATGCAAAAAAAACAAAAACAAACAAACCCACCGCGCAACGGAAGATTGCATCCTTGCTCCTCATGGGCTTAATTGTGGTTTTCTCCGCGATAGTGATTCTGTATAAGGCATTCTGATTGGTCAGAACAATGGAAATTTTATAACTTTAATTTCTTTGTATTTATTAATTTGCGTCGATCCAATGTAGAACATTGAATTATAATTTTTTGGATTTCATATTCTTTTCTTTGGTTAATTTCAAAAATTTCCCCACAACCTAGTAATATTACTTGAACGATAGCGAGGCATGTCCTGCGGCCTATTATCGGATTTACGTCAACTTGCCCAACTAGAAAGAGCCCTTGCGGAAATAGGAATGAATAGATTTTACAGCCTATAGACTAGAGAAAGAAGGAGGCGCACTCTTGTTACAGATAACAATCTCACCGATCGTCTTCAGAGAAACCACAGGAATCTCATCTCCGAAATTGGGACGGCAAGAAAAGCTTCCCGTACCCCACCGGCAAGCAGCCACCCCATGTACAGATTACCCTCCCTCAGTCCCGCGATAAGAAAACTGCTGGGTAACTTTGGAGGGTGGCAATATGTGTACCTCTTGACTCTTTTTTTTAAATTTTAATTTTAAAAAAATTAAGCGAATTTTTGAGTTTTTCCTTAATAACTGCCGAAAGTTCTACCGCAGAAAAATCATTTTTACACCATCTGAAAGTGCAAAAAATTACCTTCTCAATGATATCAATTAAGTTGCCGGAGAATCTTTTCTCTAATTTTAATAGCCTTTTAAAAATATTTTTTGGCATAATTTACAACAACACGTTTCATTGTTGCAGCACATTTGAAACCGTTTTCATTGTTTAAGCAAGTATTTAATTGCGTGTTTGTCTTTTAGTGTTGAAATGCGAAGTAATATCTTAATACATTTTCTTTCATATTCAATTTCATGAAAGTCTTTATGGAATCTGTAAATCAAGCTCTCTAAGATATTATGTATATTAGGAAACATATTCAAAAAGCTGAATGGTTATGGCTGCTACGTCCTCATTTTTTTAAGCACGTTTAAATTCAGTTAAAATAAACTGGCCACATAAATGCGCTGCACCATTTTAAAGTTAAAATCGATTTTTTTTTTTTTACAAGAGAAATAAGAAAGTGAAGATGGCGCCAGCAACATGCAATTAGATGTTGCATGACATGGTCAGTTATTAGACTCCATTGAGGTCATTTATGTAGGTAATGAACAGAACAGGTATAAGGCCATCCATTTCCAGAATAGGAAGTTTAAAATTACATTGTAAAAGCAGCCATGAATGTAAAATTATAAAAGATTCAGTTAAAACCATATTTCCGGCGAACAAGCTGGTCGCCGAAGGCGGCTAGTTATATATAAAAATATTTTTAAAAAATTATTAAATTTAAATGAATAAACTGTACAACAATTTAATTCATATGATCGTAAAGGTAATTTTGCATTTTTTGGTGGTGTAAAAATTAATTTTATTTTGCAAATACTTCGCAAGTTATTAGGGAAAAATGCCGAAAGTTTGCTTAATTTTTATGTAATTGAAATTCAAATAAAACCTTCAATTACATAGCCCCCAAGCTGCACATTAACAACCAACAAAGTATGCTTGAGCCAAATTTCGTAAATCTAAGTCCGTCAGTCTACCCTGTAGAGCGCTAACACGAACATTATTATTACTAGAAATATAAAACAGATTTTCTGTCTGTGAGCATGTGTTCTTCAAACAATTTTATTTATTCATTAATATTTCGTCCAACATTGATGAAATTTGACTCGTTAGGAACAAGAGAAAAATCTCAATTAGTTTATTAAAGTCCAAATGTTGGGTTTTTCCCGTAATATCTTTCAAAAACATAATCGCTTAGAAATTACTTTTACACAATCTCAAAATAAAAAAAATTAATATATGTCTTTCAATTGTATCAAATTATCTGTTCCCATTTTTCCATTCTTTAACAAAGTTTTAAAAATTGCTTTTTATGATTTGCTACAATGTTTCAATTTTTGTCATGAAAAACAAACTTAAGGGATTAACTTTATTGTTGTCGTAATACTAAGATAATGTAAAAAGTATGATTATCCAACTTAAGTACAATAAATAAATCAACTCCAAAGTAAATTTCCACTTACTCGCAGGTTGATCTTATACACTTCTTAAAATATGTTTCTCAACTCACGCTCATTGAATGAAGTGTTTTTTAAAAATTGCAGTTTAATGTTTTGTTTAGTGAAATATTTTCTCACATCAGCGGAAAATGTATATATAATGTATATTAGAAGACAACTTCATATTTAAAAAAAAAAAAATTAGACTTTGCTTCACCAAGAACGATAATAAATGACTTTTTATGTCTTTTGTAAAATTAGTATTTGTCACTTGTTCCCATTCTGCAATTAATGATTCAAATGTATTTTGTATGTTATTACTTTTACACGTTATTAGTGCTTCAATATACACATTAACACATCTTCTAAGTAAGCTCATCTGCAAAACATCCAGTAACGCATCTTTTAGGGAAGGTCATCTTTAAAATATCCATCGATGTATCGCCTACGGAAGCTTGTCTTTAAAGCCTCCCGCTAAGCACATCCATCAGAAATACCACTAAGCACGTTGTCAGGGTCTCCAGCCCCGCGCATCGTAGCAACGAGCATAAAAGCTCCCCTTTCTCCCGGGAGGGTTTAAGGAGGTGATGGAGGCAATTCGTACGTCCCCAGGAAGTTTCGTGCTGTGTGGGCATTGGCGGCAACATCACTAACTGTTTCTCAATCATTTTCAGACTAGTGTTAAGAATGATTGTTCCATTGAGTCGAAAGGCCGTACAGAACAGAGAAAGCTCAAAGGTAATTAAACCAAGTATTATATTTTAGAAAATGGCAGAAATCAAATTTTATTCTTACCGACTTTTCTAGATGATTTCGTTAGTTCACTTAACTTTTTTGATATTTCTCTGGAAATTTTCCTCCAATTCCTTTGCTTAGTTTCCTATTTTGTGACCAAACGGGATTATGCTAAATTTGTACCGAAGTTTTTTTTCAATCATAATAATTTTATATATAACTCAATATAACTTGCTTTTGTTTTGCGAACTAGTTTTTTAATTCTAATAGTAAATTTTTTTGACTCACATATTTAAAGCTTAAAAAACATCTAGATATAGACTATCAATTTTTTTAAATCCTCATATTTTGAGGAAATGTTAAGCTAACGATTGGTACATTTAGAAATAACCAAAATTTCTAGCCATTAATAAAAATTAAATAAACTTAACATAATTTCTGTTATGGTTTTCAATATAGAATTCATCTAACGCTCCTAATCTGAAATATATTATAACATATTTAGCAATTTTTGAAAACAAATTGAACAGCTATGAGTAGTTTTTTAGTTCTATTATTAAGTGAAAAATTAACCTTAAAAAATGCATATTTATATCATTAAAAGTTTTCACTTTTTTAAAATAACTTTAATGTAATAATTTCCTTAAAAAGTTTTTGAAAACGGTATTCTGTTGAGTAAATACTGCTCTGCGATAAAGAAAAAACGAAAAGCTAAGAAAACTAAGATTATATTAGAATTATTGGCTTTGTATTATAAGAATTTATATTTGACAGTCTATTCATATGCAAGTTGTTAACGAGTGGAGAAAGGAATGCAGAAATCTCGCCAAACTAATGGTTCTGGAAGGACGCATTCCAGATGAAGACATCCTCTTCTTCCTGACATTGGAAGAAATACAGGAATTACTTGAGACGAGATCACCAAGGATCATTTCAAAGTAATTCAAGTATAATAACTATTCATTGAATTTATTTACATTTTGATGCGTTTAAATGCAGCAATATGTTTTATAAATGAGTAAACCGTGAAAAGCAAAAATAATTTTTGAAGAAAAGTTTTGATTCTTCCAAATGAAATTTTGTATCTATATGTAATTATTTATCAAAATTACAAGAAAAAGTTTCAAACCTTAAACGTGATTTTTCAACCGACATTTGCAGATTTTTAATCTGTAGAAGAAAAATTCAATTTTGATTTTTTCGAATCTGCAGATATATAATCGTTTTTCAAAAATATATAATTGAAGGCAAGCGAAATCTGCTTTGATTGAATTCGGGACGCTTACAATTTACAAATAATTATCAAACAGGTTTGAGAGTACGAAAATTCGAATATGAGAATTTCCTAGTATATGAGAATATAATATTTATTGAAGTAAATTTATTGCACTTGAAGAATAGTGTAAGTTACTTGCATTGTTCCCTTTTTTGATTGGGCACAGAATACTTACATTTCGGATCTGTAGTGAAAGTAATCATTGTATATACTGTTCTCCCAGCATAAAAAAAATATTACCAGAGTAAAAAGGTTAGTATTAATTGGAGGAAGACACTCAAATCACCATGGATATTTCTATGGAACTTTCCAAAATAATACTTATATTTTTGTCATCCATATTAGCTAAGATAATTTTTAGGCCATTTTCGTATTTCAATTTTACACACTAGATTCACAATATCTAGAAACTAGCAGAAACCTAAAAACACTTTCACAATCAGATGTATTTCAATAAACACACAGAATTTCGTCGCTCAGGTTCCTAAAAAATTCATAAAATTAATAATTAATAAGTTATCTGAAGTGACCCTTTCGAAGAATCGTGTTTAACTCTTAAATCCCATTAGTTTCCATTAAGCAACATACCGAATTTTGTTGTCTAAAATACTGAAAATAAGACGGAAGCTCTAATGTCTCTTGTTGTCATTAGGATACACACTGAAAATGTTATTAAATCTATTATCATCATACATATGACAGCTTGATTGAGGAATAAAAATAAAAATTAATTCATATTTTTTAGTTGCGGCTGAATGTCTTTTTTGTTTTGTTTGCCCCATTAGTTTCCAATAAGCAATATACCGAATTTTGTTGTCTATAATACTGAGAATAAAACTGAAGCTCTAATGTCTGTTGTTGCCATTAGGATACATACTGAAAACGTTATTAAATAAATTATCATCATACATATGGCAGCTTGAGTGTGGAATAAAAATAAAAATTAATTCATGTTTTTCAGTTGCGGCTGCATGTCTTTTTTGTTTTGTTTGCACGCTGAAGATTGCCATTTTTATTCTGCAATGTTGTAGCGAATAGCAATTGAACTAATAATATATATCCTTATTATTAGTTCTTAAAACTCATCTGTATTTAATATTATAGAATTTTTTCGAGGAAAGTTTTTTTTCTGAATTAAAGACCAGTGTTGCAAACTGTTTTTTAGCCGTAAACCATACCTAAAAGAAAATAGAATTTTTTTAAACCAATGTTTTATTCAAGAAATGAAAGACAAAAAATATTTTTAAATCAATTTTTAAAAAATTTGGCATTTAAGAGTTAAAGAACTTTGAGAAACTGCTGTTTGCACGTTCTGTCAAAGAATTAAGCATCACAAAGTAAAGAGTTCCGCCGTTATTGTCATTTCTGAGATCTTGGCTTGATTATGTTCATTTTACCTCTCCTAACAGCTTGAATTCTTGAATTCTTAATTTTGAATCACTTTGTATAAAGGATTTAGTTAATACATAATGGTAGGAAACAGGTTATTTTTAATTATAGGTTATTAAGGTTTGTGAAGGCATAAGACAAAAATTAATAATGCTTGTAGAGCTCTAATTTTTTAATATGTTATTTCCCAACTTATCAAATGCATTAAAACACTATTTTAACTTAAAATTATGGAATATATTTTTTCTTATTTGAAATATTATGTAATTTGTCTTCCACTATTTCAAAACATCTATCTTGGATACTAGAGAATGTTTGGGTTGTAGCACTTTTTAGCAGAAAAGTTAATAGAAAACAATATTATATTGCAAAGCTTCTAAATAAAAAAAAATCTTTAAAAATTGATATTGATCTTGAAAAAGTCCTTCTAATGAATATCAATTAGGTCGTTATGAGAACTCAAAAAGAATGCAGAATATAAACAAACAGAAACGATTTGAGAAGTCGTTGAAGTTATAATAATAATCTCACCTAAAGAAGTGATTTATTCACAAAATATTTTTAATTAATTAATTTTACGAATGAGAAAATGCTAAAAAAAAGAAAACGAAACTAAAAACGCCTGTCAGCTGTCAAATTTTGAGACCCACAACGCTCAGAAAACTTCAAATATCTTTAAAACTATTTTGATACCAGATCTTAACTTGGAGTCTAGTTTCCCAACCGTATGAGTCATTAAAAATTTTTAAATGTCATTTTTATAGTACTGTGTTGTGTAGCCCTAACCGCAGTAAATTCCAAACTTAAACTGATAATGACCAATTTGTTTATATTACGTGATAATGAATTAACTCTACTAAATTTACAAATAAATGTAATCAATACATTGTAGATGCGATTTGCCAAATTTGGACCATCGCAAAGATTGGATGGGTATCATAATTTCAATTTCATTAAATATTTAGACCCTAAAATATACAACACAAGTAGCGATGATGTAAGAAATGTGGTCATTTTTAACAGAATGCGTACTGGTATTGGATTAAATGACTGAATTGTAATCAGATGATTTGGTAAGCTTTAGCAATAGAGGATTCGTTTAGATTTTAAGTTGATAAAATTTTTAAACTTTCTTGTTTAAATTGGTATCAATTTTTTTTCTAATATTTAGAGCTAATCATAGGCGAAGACGTCAACCAGTCATTGATAAGTACATATTTCCAGAAATAATGAAAGGTTTTCCGAAACCGGTAAGTTGTCTACTCTCTCTATATAAAAAATAAGATGAAATCTGTTACGTTTGCATGAAACACAATATACCGGGCTTGTTTTAAATCCTAGACATATTATTTGATATCATTATTTTCAGAATGCAACCAACTCTAATGTGATGTTCTTGAAATTTCAAAATTCCATTGGATTCTAATATTATAACCTAAAATTGCCGAATTATATAAATTTCATATTATTGCTTTCAATCCATAAATGACATCCCAAGACATTTATGAATCGCATTGAAATGTCGTAATTATTTTTATTTTTATATCTCTCTTTATTGCAAGGCTTTTTAAATTTGGCGTATGGTTGTCGATGTGGCGAAACCACCGATTTGAAATGCCGTGAAGCAACAGTTTTCCAGAGGACTTGGGCGCCCACAGGCCAACAGAGAGTCGGACAACCCTCAGTTATTCAAACAATAAATTAAAGTAATATGTTGGGAAAAATGAAAAATCCATTTTCCTTCATATTTTTGGTACATAATTTTAACCCTGGTTTGTTGTCATTTCAATGTGTAAATATTAAAATGAATTTTGAAAAAATTGAATTTTTTAAACAGGTGGAAGATAAGGAAAATATTGGGAAAAACGTTTCTGATAGCTATTCTCTCTCTCAAAAGAGCTCCTTAATGGCAAACAACGAATTAGCATGGTTATATTTAACATATTATTTGAATCAACAAATGAAAATTTTAAAGTAAATAATCATTTCGTTGACTTTAATGTACTATTGCAAGTGACATTATTCTTAATATTAGATTGAATTATTTTAATAAAATTGCTTTTATGCACTGTGAACTATGTATTATATTGATATTATTAAACTATAGATACACACTAACATTTTTAAATGTATTTATTTGGATACTGGTTCATTTCCCATATCTTCTTAAGCACATAGCTAAATATTTTGTTCTCTTATTCTCTCTACTTTCACAGGTAGTTCCAGGGAAGAATATTGCAGCGGATATCGACACTAATTTCTCGATGAAAGGTAAATAATGTAGCATCCACGACTGAACTAATATTATAAAGTACATTGGTGTTTAAAATTTTCTCCATTTCTTGGAATTTTCGATAATTTTAATGAAATTTGGTTTGAATATAGAGATACGGAAGATTAACAATATCATACTATTAGTTTGGGATGACTTGCAAAGAAGTCAAAGAACCAAATTATGTGGGATTAGTAAAATCTTTGATATCCACCCTTTGAATACTATCAGAAACACTTGGCCATAGTGGGAGAAAATCTTAGAAATGAATACATAGCATTTTTGCACTATAAAAATAAGACAATAGATTTGAGTTCTTGAATAACTGACCTTTTATTTATGATATTACAAACATTGCCAACTTCAACAATTAGCTACTCTTGATTATTCTAAAGAATAATACGAAAATCATGATGAACAAGATTTTGTCGATTCACATGTCGATCAGCAAACTTGTAATAAAATGAATTTACAAGCATGTTATTCAATTGCTAAAATTGCTGCATTCTGAAAATGAATTTTGTACTCATGATCTTCAATCAATTCATCAGCGCACGAATATCTAAAATACATAATGCACGATCGAACGTATTTTAAATCGGATATGGGCTTTGATCCCCGCCATAAGTCATATAGATCTTATACAGCAAAATCATACTGGAAGCGAATCGGCGGTCTCTTAATGGGAAATTTGAGGAAAGAAATCAAGTATAAGGTTTTCTCTGGATTACGCATATCAATTTCAAGGGACGAAGGATAAGTTGGATGGATGTAGGACACAAAAATTTTTTGTAGTTAATGAACAAGTTGATTTTTTTTCTCATTTAATTTACCAACATATAAAAGTGTTAATATAAAATTCAATTCAACTTTCCATCTCTGAATGATTACAACTTGAACATGGAACATCTGAATACGAATCAAGATTTAATAATAATAAAATTATATGTAGAACATAGAAATTCAGGGTTGCAGTCTTCTCAAACTAACACAAAGGCCGCAGATTGGATAGTTTTAATAAATTAGTTCTCTTTTCTTAGGAATACCTGTTAGTCAAGGTGTGGCCACTGGTATAGTTCGTGTAGCTCTTGATTTAGAAGAAGCATCTCTGTTACAGGTATGTTTCGATATTTATGATAATATTTAAGTGCAGATTCCGGTTTATTTCAGATTAGTTTATAAGTCGCATAGGTCTGGCGGATGAAATTAGCATCGAAATAAGGGTGAAAAGTTCTTAACTTGATTCAACACAGATCTGCAGCATTTTTTGGATTCGATGCACGTTAAATATTTCGTCCGGTTTCAAACGTTCCCACTTTCAAGTGTCGTGAAACTTTAGAGATGAGGTATGGGTTAAGGTGACTGCCTTTCCATGTGACTTTAGTTCAAAATTATAACTTCCTTTCCAAAAGCTCCAGGGCTACTTTTAAAAGAGATTTTATTACAAAAAATAATTGAATAGAGCACTTTCAAGCGTCGTGAAAATTTAGAGATGAGGTATTGGTTAAGGTGACTGCCTTTCCATGTGACTTGTTCAAAATTATAACTTCTTTTCCAAAAGCTCCAGGGCTACTTTTAAAAGAGATGTTATTACAAAAAAAAATTGAATAGAGATTAATTGAATTTCCTCATTAAAGATGGGATAGGTGCACAGAAAATAATATTACTTAAGAAAAATCAAATTGTTTTGGAATCTACATTGAGGATTGTAGGCCATTAAAGCTGAGACATAAGTCAAAGTGAAACGCTGAGACAAGTGAATTCCTTATCGTAGAGTGTTATTTTGACGATGTTGTGTCAGCTATATACTCTCGCTTATAGTATGGAACTATAATAGGCCAAGTATCGGAATATTTTTAATATTTAATGACCCACGCGTCTAATTCACATTCATATATGAAAAATGTAGCAAGAATTACTTAGCTACAATTTCAGCCTTATGCATCTTATCCTTCGACAGTATCCACAGATTAGAAAAAATAAGGCAGCGAAGACTAGATATGTACAAAATGTTGACTTTCAATAGTTCAAGGCATTTCTGTATATTATAAGCATTTTTTCTACTAACCTATTTCATCATTCCAGTCTAAATGCAATAATTTGAATGACATTTGTACTCTCTGGTTAGGAGTTAACGTGGCTTTTTTTAATTAAAAAAGAATCACAAAACGAACTGCATTTTAGTGTGTTAGCATTTAAGCATCAATGTGTTTTATGAATAGCATTTTAAATTAATCTAACTCTAAAAGTTTATTAATTTAAAGCGCAAATGAATATATTTGTAATGGTTTGTATGTTTAAATTCAGTTTTCGTTATATTTTCTAATAAAGAAGTTATTTTAAATCTATCTTTAGTCATCTTAAAAACGAATTGCTTTGTAGCTTTCTTTTTGATTCATATAAAATAGTGTATACAACATGCGTATTTAAATCCGATTGAATTTCGATTTCTGCCGTAGGCGTTGTTAACTATGAAACATTTCTCTTTTGATTTAACTTTGCTTGAGCATGATCTGGTTCCTTCGGTCTTTACGTGTCTCGCCTTACAGTCTCATTGTGGGCTCTCAACACGATAACTTGGAAACTATTAGAGATACGGGGATGAAATTTGGTATGTGATCTTTGCACATAATTTGTAGTTTTCTATCAAATTTTGGACAAAATCCGTCTACGGGAAATCTGACCGTCTGTCTGTCCGCGTTCATGTGAACTCTATAACTGAAAAACTTAAATAGCTAGATGGTGAAAATTTGGTACACCGTTTTGTCATCAGAAATGTAAGTCCGTATAACAGTTTGGGCCAAATCCGTCAAAGGATTGGCCGTCTGTCAGTCTGTATAATCGCATACTTTTGAACGCCATAACAAAATTACTTAGATAAATGAAATTTGTAAGTAGTCTTGAAACCTAATTGTAGATTTGTCTCATATTTTCGTTTAAATCGGTTATAAAAAGCGTTGCAACGGTTTTTTCTCCATTCTACGCAAAAAAAAGCTGCGAAAGCTGGAGTGAGTGTTTTCCCCACCTTAGGGAATGCCGCACGTTTTCCGGCGCGTGGTGTATTTTTCCCCCTACCCGTGTTATTCGTAGGCGAGAACGTTTTTGGGAGGCCACTCTCGCTGGTTATTTCTAGTAAGCTTACTGAAAATAAGGTAAGTGCAGCTATTTTGTTATCAGATTGAAGTGTAAGCCACAATACAAAGTTTTAGGTATTCCCCTGGTAGTTCCTTCTCTTCCTACCTGCTGATTTATTCAACGACATTAGAAGTACCTGCACGGATTTACTATCCCAAGGTTATTTGTGCTATACCTTTTTGCGCATCATTTAATTTACGCTTAGTTTTTTCGGACTAGCTATAGAAATTTCAAGAAAATAATGGTTTAAATCGAATTGTGACTTTGTTTCCAGTATTCACCAGATATCTTTGGACATCCGTATATTGTATGAGCAGATGGTACTGTGATTCACAATTTCATGTTGTTTTTTTCAGGCTGGTGAAATACTTGTGACATACAGCACGGATATAGGTTGGTCACCGTATTTCCCTATTTTAGGAGGTGTAGTCACAGAACTCGGTGGCCTTATATCACATGGTACTATACAAATTTATTTTATTTTGAAAATATAAACTAACGAATGGCGCAATTTAAATAGTATAGAAAAAAAGAGGTATTTAAATTAAAAATCAAGAATTCTGCTTTTCTTCTCCTTTTTGTTTTTTGTATCTTAAATTACGATTCCAAAGTATTTTATGAAGTTATGTATTCTTAGAACTTTCTTGTTCGCTTATCAAAAATTTGCTTTTATTTTCGATATACAAAGCGAAAACCATATTTGCATCTCGATAACCTTCTACCTACGTTTCTATCCTAAGATATGGTCACAGTTTTATTCCAAAATACAAATATTTTCAATAAATGATAAATTTTCTTTCTTATTTTCCCATCTTAATACTGATGTCATATGATCAAGTTGTGCATGAAATCACTCGGAAAAATTCCGATGGATAAGCCGTGCGTGGCATATTATTAATCTTTGTTCCATGGTTTTAGAATCATCCTATAAAATATAGATGAATATATGATATACTCACAAATTTGTATCCAACTATAAATGTTTAGTTTCATTGAAGAAACCTTTTCTTAAAAAATAGGAAAAAAGTTGCATATTGAATACAAGAATTTTACTTAGTTTTGTCCTAATCTGCGTTGGAAACTCATGAGCAAAAAATAATAATTATAAGTTAGAAGCTGAACTTCGGAAAGTGTAGGGATAATGGTACTGAACTTGTAGCCCAAGTTCAAAAGCTGGATTTCCCGTCAATGTCAGAGGATTTGTGCAATATCAAAAATTACCATCATCCGAGATTTATGCCTGATTACCAGAAATACTGAAGTTCCATTAAACCCTATGTGATATTCAGTATTCTTCGCATTTTTAAATGCGCAGGGCAATTTCAACAAGTGGGATGACAGCTCGCTATCTTGGTAGGCAAGGCATTCGAGGACGCCATTTAAGTTGAGGCAATACATGATAGGTGCGTCAAATAATGTATGATTGTCTTGCGCTAGAAAAGACGTTACTTCTTGCGAATGAATGGAAAGTCTTGAAATAAAAGTCAAGATTTTGACATCGATTGCAAATACAGATGAATTGTTTCTTAAATATGCAAATAAGACTAATTTGATAAAGAAAATTATCTAAGCAAATGAATGCAAGTGTTTTGTACCCATTTAATTTCTTCTCATTATTTTTAATAGGTGCAGTCGTAAGCCGAGAATACGGTCTACCATGCATTGTGGGTTTGCATGGAGCAACGCAACAGTTTAAAACGGGTAATAAGTTTTTGATTTATTATGGATAAAAGATTTCTAAAAAATTTACTATTGAATCAGCGAATTAAATACGGCAATTGTATCCTTAACATGGTGTCTTGTCAGTTCTTTTTTTCGAGAATACAGAGAATACAGGTTGAATAAAAATAAGGCGCATCAGAATTTCATTAAAAATAGAGAACAAAAGAAAAACACTTGATTTAAATATATATGTTTAATAAGAAAAAAAGCATGAAGCATTTCCGTGACAGGCAAGAAGCTTCTTCAAATTTTAACTTCAATACTCTTTCAGTGTATAAATTATTGTTATACACTTCTTTAGAAGGAAAAAATAAAAATGGTTTATTAATTAATAACTGGAACATTTTAACAGAGTTTTCAAAATTAGTGTGATTTTAATTACGATTTCAGCGAACTAAGCAAAAATAACGTAACCCCAAAACTGTATGCTGATTCGAATGAAACTGACACTAAGCATTTTAACGTATCTTAACACATAACGTGAAAAAAATTATGAAACGAATATTTTGATTTAGACATTAGCATATATACAAAATTCACAAATTTCAACTTTGCGTTTGCTACAAAGAGTATCGTGATACGTAGCATGATCACCATGATCTGTCATACAACGTTTACAGCCATGTGCGATTCAATTGATTATGCTTTCTATGACAGTAAAAGACAGCGATTGTTCTCTCAAAGCAACTGTAATCACCGAAAGGATCTGCTGAACTGCTCTCAAAAGTCAATACTATTTTAAGCTGATACTACGGAGAGAGTTAAATTATATATCATTAAACCACGTTAAAATAGTCCTAAATGTAACATGAAATTTGTGTAGTAAAGTAATTTATATATTTCAACCGAATGTAATTTCATTTGCGAATAATCGATATTACATGTAATAGAACTGGCCCTTTAAATATCGAGTTCTTGCGAAATAAAACGCATTACGGCATTCACTGGTGTTGAGGTGCTCGTAGCTTCCTACATTCTCTGAATTTAAGTTCTCATTAACTACAGGCAGCATGGTCATTTCTCGTTTCATTGGCACTTGTAAATGCACTGTAGAGACGTTAAATAAAATAAACGCTAGCCTGTTAAATATAATTGTCTCGCCCAAAAAGTAAAAGAACCGACTTAATTTCAGCAAAACTAGTGAAAAGCAAACAACAAATATTTTTATTTGGAATAAGCATATAGTTTTTAATAGATATGTATTAACGTCCTTAATTTTATATATTACGCTTTCCTGACATTTTATGCTTAAAAGGTGGCAGCAAAGAAGAAATAATGAAAAAGAGACATAATTCCAATTTTGTTAGCTTTTGTATATAAGAATTATTTTCTAACGGGAAATATTCCTTCTAAATTTTTCATTAAGATATATTGCTTTTATTTATTGTATTTGCGCTGAACTAAGATTAAACTAAAATCCTGAACTACAAACAACATATCTATATAGTTTTTGTTAGTCAGAGAAAATTAAAAACGTGTATTAAAATCAAAACGAATATGATACCGTTTACACTAGGACAATCACTGACTGCAATGGAACAACTAAATGGCACCACCAGTAGACAATCTGACACTAGACATGCATGCGCAGACCTTCGGGAAAATGGAAAGAGAGAATGCATATTGGACAGCGACTTACCACTGTCCCTTCTTATTCTCTTTTTGCCCATGTGCGTGCGTCTGAACTTCTAACTCGAGTATGTAAACTTGTTAAAATAATGAGTTGATTAAAGCCGTTATTAGTCATGTCTTTTTTCAACGAACGATTCTTGTTCCTTCTCCTCCCACCCCCACCTCCAAACGTCCTCTCTTTACTGTAATTCATTATTTTTTTAATTCCTAATTACTATAAAACGATTTTGCAACAAATACAATAATAATAATTTATGCCAAAGAATTTTATAAAAGAGGTATGCACTTTTTTCTTCCAAATCTGCAATTAATCAGCAGTACTCTTCTTTTACTTTTTAATTTATTAAATCCACATAATAAGATTTTGTGGGATGTTTCAGTAATAAATTAAAGCTTTTGATCTTACTTCGTTTCCAAAAATGTTTCTTTATAGGTGATTATGTTCTGCTGGATGGAAACAAGGGAATTTTACAAAGGCTCACTAAGCCAGAAGATTCATGAAAATTCATTCATTTAAGCTTCATATTTCTGTGTCTGATAATTATTGACTTATATGTTAGTAAATCACTTTATTCATTTCTATTTTATTTCCTTTTGAAAATAAAGTTCTAAACACTTTCCGTGATAATTTTCTCATATTTTTTTAAAAACAATTTAGATTCTCTTTTGGGAGATATTTAATGCCTGTATAATTATTACATGATTTTCTGCATTGTTTATTTTGAAATAAAAAAGTAGACTTCAGATTGTCAATTATTAGTGACTAATTCCTTTCTTTTGTGCATTCTTATTTTATTATCTATGGGCCTGTTGAAATTAGCCCTGCATTACGCATTAGCTTTGAAACTCAAGACAGATACAGAACAACTGTAAAATTTCAAACCACTCTTGTTGTATTCGGTGATGCTTCATTCTTAACATTCTTTCATTATTAAATGTACATAAACTGAAATTTTATCCACCTACTTTAATCTTTCTGTATATTCAAATGCTGAAAGGAAAATTAATACATCTTAAAGCATTAAAGACAGATATGAAAGGGGGGAAGCGAATAGGGTCATGAAATGAAGCAAGCTTTGAAGAACTAGAAAACTGGATCACCCCCGCCCCGCCTAAGCATACGGGTAACCTGAATGACAGCCGTTGCAATAGCTCTCTTACTGAGGCCGGAGTTCTAATAGCTATTACCGGCCACGGCCGTACCCTTCCCGTAGGGGGTACGTACTACAACTGGTAGGAGGATCCAAGGCCCCATTACCATACCCAACAGGGAAGCGAAAACACGCTTACTTATTCGGGGGCTTCTCATCCGTGTTCTCCCGGAGTGTCATACTTTGGATAACCGTAACCGTAAATACAGCCCCCGACCTGCCAAAGCACACGGGTATACACTGAATGACAGTCGTGCGATAGCGACGAGTACTGAGGTCGGGTTCTAATGGCCAACACAGCCCCACGGCCCAACCCCTCCCGTAGGAGGTACGTACTATCACTGGAGGAGGGCTGTCGCCCCCCCCAATTCCTGTGCCCCGAGGCGGGCGAGTTCCTTCATATACAAACCTGAGCAACTCATCCACACTTAGTGGTGCCCACATCTATCGGGGGGTCATACTTTGGATAAAATAAATGTTGCTTAAAAGTCATAAAATTATGTATGTGGAAAAAACACAAATATGTCTTGTAAGAAATCAATAGATATGTGTGTACAATATGGTTGCTAACTTCAAATCCAAGCAAATTTCCAGCAAAAATTTATAGATGAAACTGAAATTTTATCCACCTATTTTTACCTTGGTTTTCCTTCGTTTCTGTTACTCTACAAATGAATTTACTGTTTTTAGCGCGTGCATAGAATTTAGAAAAGCACCATCTGCAATTATGAAATCTCTGATCAAATAGTTACAATTTAAACCATAGAGCTCTGAAAGTATTGATAGCATCAAAGCATCATCAAGGAGCTTACTTTTGTGTAACACCTTATGTGTTTTAGGATTAAAAAATAAATCTGTACAAAACTGAGCATACTTAGTTAAATCAGATTTCTAAAGGCATAAGCCTTGATTTCTTATTATTTTATGAAATATTTAGTCTATACTTTGAAATCTGGCATTAGTTTAAATAGAATTCGTAATTCGCGAAAGCAGGTTTCGGAAAAACATACGAAGTAGATACTTCATTTTGAAAGGAATTTGCAAAAAGTCTGAAGTTACATTTTTGTATATCATTAAAGTAAAATGCCATAAATCAGAATTAAATAGAGCATCCATTTCCCCCAAACATTTGCTTGACTGTCAGCCTAATGCGCAGTATTGTTGCAAATGCTTATTTATCGTCGTAATGTCACAAATGGTTATTTTTTGTATACGCATTCTCATAGAATCAACCACCCTTCTACCCTAAACTGCATTTATGATGGATAGCATTACTCATAATTGCCTATATTGTTGTACTTTTGGTCCATGATAATTATAAAAGAAATGAACTATACATTGAATCGCACATAAAATCTGGGATGACACTTGAAATGCTTTTATTACTTTCCTTCGATTTCTTAACTAATTAGAATAAATTCTAATCTAATTGTCTAACTAATTTGCATCAGAATTCATTAACACGATAAATATCTGAAGTTGATATCCTTAAATTAAAGAAAGCAACTGACTTTTTCTCATTCAATACCTGTATTGTTGCGATTGTTTACAGTAAAAAAAGTATCACTGAAAACTCCTTTTTTTTATGAATTTTCGGCCTTTGCGCGTGTATAAAATCATAAAATATATAAAAAAGTACAAGGGTTATGCAGGAAACAAACCGGGACGCGGATAGAGCCTTTGTTTTCTAAACACAGATATCTCAATTATCTCTTTTATCAAAGCACTTTGAAGCTTCTTCTCTTATGAGGCGTTAAATACGATATCAAACTTCGGAATTTTTTATTTAACCCATTGTCGTGACTGTAAACATCCCTCAGGTATGGGAGCTCTGCTAACTACGCCCGTAACTGTGGCTCTTTCATTACTTTCTACAAGACCATCAGGTAAAATAAAATCAATTTCTTACGATTTTGTCCTTACCCCTAACAATAAAACATGTTTTCTGTGCAATAATCCGATCCGTTATAACTAATTAGCATTCTGAATCTACACATGATATCCCTATTAACGCAAGATTTTCTACAATACTCACAAGTTAATTTTGCTGTGTTGTGCGGAATTCCGAATATCGTAACGACATCGTGGAGGTATCGTAAAATATCTTGTGCGAATAGGGATAATATTACATTATAAAATAATTTCTAAACTAGATGTTCGATAAAGGTGTAATTTTCATAACCTACGTTAAATTTCAAGTGCATTCATAAGATTTCGAAATATAGACATATATGGCAACAAAATCGGCTTTCTACCAAATATCCTAATAGTCAAATGAATCCGCAAATGATGATTTTCTGTATTATAGAAGAATGATTTCTAAAAGAAAAGGTTGATAAATATTTAATTCTAACAATCTGCGATAAATTTTACTTGCATTCATAAGAATTGGACGCATGAACTATACTGTTTTATTCATAAAAAATTTCATATAGATTGTACTATAATATGTTGCTTTTTTTATTGTAAAATACGTCTTCGATCTTGGCTTCAATTAGAATTTTTTATGTGCAGAAAACATTTATTATAGATCATTCATTCGGAGTTGTGTTTGATAAATATCCTTCATTTTATAATTTAGTAGGTGATCTGAAAAAAAGAATTATTACTATATAATACAATCATAAAGAACTTCATGACAATATTTTATTAGCGTATTTTATTGCAAATATTGTTTCATTCGTCAGCAGTATTTACTATATAGTTTCGATTTGTTTAATATCTATTTATTTAAAAGAACAGAAGAAAATCTATAAGCTCCTCATCTTTCGAACATTGCTGAATGATACCACGGATTCTAAATAATGCGATAACTTTTCAATCATGTTATACCTTTTGAATTTCGCCACCATACCTGATTCGTGGCATAGCGTTTATAATTTCATAAATTGAATTTTCTCTATTTCAGAGTTTTAATGTTCATATAAATAAATTTTTAGACCAATATCCAACAAAAACTTTATTTTGAATGATTACCTAATGAATAAACAAGGAAAAAAATTGATATTAACAGATTTTCTAAGCTATAATTAGTTTGTTTACAATTCAAAGTTTTATACTGTTTTTTTTTTCTTTTACGTTACCAGTTTCACGAAACTGCAATCTTGTATAGTTAATATATTTTTATATATTTTATATTAAGAATTTTTTTCTTGGAATTGAGTTCTTGATTGCAAGTTTGCTTTGTAAGTTTGTTAAAATGAATTAAGGAGCATCAGTGAAAATTACTGAATTTTAAATGACTTTCCTCTGGCAGAAGGAATTACCTCCGGGATTAATTCAACGATAAAAGTTATTTGCGTGAGAACCATAAGCAATAGAATTGTAGTCTTGTTATTTATTTCATATGCATTATTATTTACTGAATATTAACCTACGGGCAGTACATATACCACCGGTTGGCACCTCAAATATGGGGATGAGAAGCCGCCAGATAACTTGGTGGGGGCTCACTTTCCTAGTGGATTTTTTTCTTACTTAACACCCACTCCGACCCATCCGACCCGGAAGGCTGTAAGGCCTAATGGTGGTTTTGCTTTTCGGGCCCATCCCCGTTGACGGTCGTACTCCTGTAAAGGACAGGATGGTCATCACATGAGCTGCTCGCAATGGGGGATATAATGCGTTCGGCCACAGTGCCCACGTTAATTGTCGCAGCAGCCGGTCAGTCAGTTTCGCGGACGCCCCGGCGGGGGGGGGCATTACGGGCTTGAGTAATAGCCAGCATATGTGAGAGTACGTATCTTTTTCCTCCTTTGCAAACTGGAAGTTTCAACCATAACTATTTAGGATTGCCACCCCCTGCAGGCCTAGTCTATTAAATCCTTCAATTAGCTTGCATATCCTTTTATTTTCTGTCCTACTGCATCGTCATATTATGATATCTAGATTGACTGATAACGAAGAAAGACAAGAATTAGCGCCTATATTCTAACGAATTGAAAACAGGGAAAGGCTTTTTGTATTTATCCATTGAAATTTCTACTTAAAAGAGGCTATTCCCCATCCACAGATTACAATATAAAACATCTATATTAACTGACCTATCACTAAAACTGAATAACTATCTACTAAACATGAAATAAGGAAATTTATTGTTACAATAGGCAATATACAAATTTGACAGATATCTTATGTTTAGTTAAGAGAGCACCTGGCTGTTGTTTATGAATAGGTACTATCATCGATCTTAGATCACCAAGTAATATTTTAATAAAAGACAAATATTCGTCATGACGTCATAAAGTATTTAAAAAATATTCTTACATCTTCATCAAGTAAGTTTGTTTTAATCATCAATTTTATGTTAGTAATTAGTGGTTTTTTTCTCCGTCAAAAGGCGGAACTGCTGTTGTAGTTTCGAAATAAATGTTACATAAAATGTTAGGTAAGCAATTTTCTTCAAGCGCTTTTTAATCTGCTGCTTAAGCTTCGAAATTATCTTTTAAACTTTAATTATTCAAAATCTCTATAACAATTACGACGTCATTACTCTTCTAATGTATCTCTTATAAACACAGAATGAAAGTTGTCGTCCCAGTGAAAAGTAAATTTGGTTAAAACTAGCCAAGTTTCATTTACCATTTTACGCAGCATAATGTACACAAATTCGTGACATATTCAATGTAATGCTATATCATGTTGTAATCGTTGAATTATTAGAAAGTCTTCCAGGAATTCATATTTTAATGCAATGCTATATAGTGTTATGACATCATTTAAGTATTAGAAAGTCTTCCAGAAATTCATATTCAATGCAATGCTATATTGTGTTGCAACATTGTTTAAGTAATAGAAAGTATTGCAGAAAATATGGTATAAATAGAAGCAGGTGTAAATGACTAAAATAAGGATTATATACAAACACATTACATGCTCTTTTAAGGACATTTCACAAATATTCGAACAATATCATGTCAGCAACGCATAAATAAAGATAAGGTGAAAGATAAAAGCCATATTCTCTCTCTCTCTCTCAACGTGAACAGGAATAATATTCGAAAACTCTATGGCTAATGGTACCGTCATAGAAGAAGTAACTCTTCGTTATTATAATAGAAAAAACAAAAAAAATTATATATAAATATATCATTTTAATAAAATAATATAATTACATAATATATATATATATATATATATATAAGAAGTAAACAAGAACGATAACAATACACCTTCTTGCGCGCCCAACGCAGCATCCATTGATTGCATCAACAAAATTTTCCAACAATTAACCAACAAACCACTATAGAATTAAATAACAAAAAATTCTCTAATAATTCAAATAATTAAAACACATAAAAGAAAATTAGGAAATAAAAGAAAATAAAATCAAAATGGAAGGAATGGAAGAGAACTCGAATGGCGAACTTTTTCAAAGAGCCACCCGCAACCGGAGTTAAAATTTTCTGTCGAGGGTAAGACTGAAAAGTCAAAAAAATATACCCCCTGTGGCCTGAATTTGTCCATTAACTGAAAAATAAGAAATAATCCCTTTGAAAAATAATCATAATAAAGTCTTTTATAACAAATCCAAAGGATACTAGAGAATGTAAAAATAATTTATCCACTGCCGAAAATAGAAGCAAGAAAAAGACACCAACTAGAAACACACGATAACAAGGGAAGAAAGCATTCTGGAGTCTAGCATACCTAGTTCCATCTGTGTAGAAAAATTCGAACCAATTACCAGAAGAAAAAAAGCTTTTTATAACAGTTACAATTAATAAAATTTAACCAAAATATTAAAAATTAAAAATCAATGAAGATTAATTAAAAGCTTTTTCAAGCTTTATTTTAACTAAGCTATTGACATTAAAGAAATTATTTGGGTAACCGTTATCTTTTAAAATATTCTTTAAATTATCTACTGCTTTAACAAAAGTTGAATTGTTATTATAAATGTTTTTTATTCTATTAATTTGAGAAAAAATGGAATTTTTTAAAATTTTATAGTGAAGATTTGTTTGAAAATTACAAAGTGTTATAACCTTAAAATTAAATTCTTTTCTTTTATCGTAAATTCCAATAGAGACTCCTGAAGTTAAAATTTCTATTTCCAGATCCAAAAAATTGCAGTTGTTTATTTCATTATTAGTTTTGTTTAATTTAAGCTCTTCTGGATAGCAATTACATATGGAGTTAAAATTGTTTTAATTAAACACTAAAAGGTCATCAATGTAGCGATAACCAAAAATAAGTTCATTTTTAATTAGTTCTTTCTTAAATGAGAGAAGAAAAATATTAGCCAATGCACTAGAAAAGCAACAACCCTTAGGAATTCCTGCTTATAATAGTCAACTCCTTTAAAGAGGTAGTTTTCACAAATATTAACTCTACAAATTTCTAACCATTTATTTTTATCTATTAAATCAGTATTAAGGTATAAATTATATACATTTGAGCAGGCTTCAAATTATTTATTATGTGGGAGGCTAGTAAAAAGATTTTCAAAATCAAATGCTATATATTATAATTTCTTTAAGAAAATTCAAAATTGTAGCGTTACTTTCAATAATGAAGTTCTCTTCTTCTTTGATTTTATTAAGAATAATTTTTAGAATTTTAAAGAAAAATTCACTAAAATGATAATTGTAGCTGCCAGTGCTACAAGTAACAAATCTGAATTTTAATGGATTTTTATAAAATTTAATAGTCCGGAAAAGGTAAGGATAATTTAAATTACTGATTTTAATTTTAGTTTTCTTAGCAAGTGCTATAATTCTCTTATCCAGTTCGTTTTTGCCGAGTTTCGTTATTGTGTTTATATGTGTGTGGGTGGGTGTCGCATTTCAAGATGAAATACCCTTTCCCCGCTGTAAAATGGAAAAAAAGTAATTTCGATTATGAAAATTGGAAGCAGGCTGTCATGTTGTTGTAATCATCACATTTAAAATAAGAAAGTGCACGATCAAAGCTTTAAAGTAGTATCAAAGTTATTTCAACAATTAAGAAAAATAGTCCAAAGTAGCGTTTCTTAAGAATCTTTTAATCAATACTTCTTTTCGACAAAAAAAAAACTACTACTTTTTCATGACCGTGCATTAGCATACAATATTAGGAATGGAACTAATGATTTAATAACACTTTAAAAGATAAATTTAATACAGTTAAAATCAATACAATCATTTGGCAACCTAGTTGAAAGTCAACGCATTTTTTATTATTTTTTAAACAATTCAATAGAAGAACCTAGCCTTTCAAAATTTTCACGTTTCAATTGGACTCTATATTTAGAAACTTCGTTCTCTTGAAGAAAACCAAATATTTAAATAAAAATTTAAGTATATATTTACAAGAAAAGATAAATTTATACTAAAAGAAGCAAGTGGAAATTCGTGTTAAGCAAAATTTTAATACATTGTGATAAGAAATCGCTTTGATAAGTTAACAAACAATTCTTCACAGACGAGGAATGAAAAGCGTCAATGATATCACATTTTTATGTGATATCTTAATAACTGTTAAAGGCAAGAAAGTAGTTGCTGGTTACATGGAAACACATTCAAACAATCCGTTATCAATAAAATACACACATAAATAATTCAAGTAAGAAATATTACTGCATTCTAGGAATGACAAGCGCCAACGATATCACACTTTCTTGTAATATCTCAATAAATATTAAAAGCAAAAAAGTAGTTGCAGGATACTTGGGAACACACATAAACAATACAATACTAGTTACAAATCCGTGAATGTGTAGTTTCTCTTTATCTGCGGAAAAAAATTACAGCATTTCAACAAGTATATTTAAGAAAGTAATTAAAATGCACCTAATTCGAAAATACTGTTAAAAAAACTTCCATCTAGAAAAACATCTCAATTTTTAATAAAGCATTCCTTAATGATGCTTTCTTTCATTCTCAAAATGTTACGTGTAACATTTGCGTAATATTTGAACACAACTCATACTACGAAGGTTAGATATTTAATAGTGGCAACCATGTAATTATAGCTGATACAACATAAGCACTAATTTGAAAAGCTTATAGTCCTTCGATGTAGTTACCAGCGTTGTGTACAACTTGTTTCCATTGATACGGAAGGCGTAGAATACCTGAAACAATGCCAGTCCTGTTTGTTTATGCTTCAGATCGAAAGGTCTATGGCTTTAAGGATCTTTGGAACAGTTCGGTAGCAATCTGTGGCTACTTTTTTTTTTGTCTCGCCAGGCCTGGGGTGGGGAGTGATCTACTCGAATTTAATCCCCTCTGATTACGATTCCAAAAAAGAAAGAACCGCTTCGAGACATTCGCTACTGAACTGTTTTAGAGATCCTTAAAGGAACAGAATGCTCCATCCGAAGCATCAATATAACTGGTATTGATTCAGATATTCTACAACATCCACATCGCTGGAAGCAAGATATACACATTGCTGGCGACAATATCGAACTAGTATGAGCGTTTCAAGCCAATAAAAGTGTTCTATCGACTATAATTACGTGGTTGTCACTATTAAAGTTCCAACCCTTGTATATATTTCAGAAATATCTTGTTCTTTCATCAATAAATATAGTGTTGTAATAAAATCAGACATATTTCGTTTTATTTTCTTTCTTTGATTTCCATTTAAATACTATAGAGAGAGTCACAAACATTTAACATGCAAACTTCTTAGATTTCCGCAGTATAATACAATAAATAATGCAGATTCGTCCTTTCGATGGTGTTATGTGGAAATCTGCAGTACTGGTTCAAATACAGTTCTAGTGATATGTTTACAGTTCAACATAACAAAGTTTGTTCTTATTTAACTTTAAGTTCACAATATTTTCTTTAGTGCAGTTTTTATTTGATTCTGAAAACTTATTAAGTCACATTCCCCAGAAGAGCGAAGAAACACTTCAAACTTTTTATAAAATTTATGTTTATTTCTGTATTTATGGGGCGGTTATGCCTCTCAAAAATATCCCATTTAAAACATGTGTTTAAATTTTCATTACAAAACAGTGTTGAACACAAAAGACTTTTATGTAAATAAAACTCCTACACACTAATATCCGCAAATACTCTTCTGAAAAAAAGTATCTTACTTAGTATTGTTATTGAATAAAGACCGAATGTAGACAGATGAATCTCTGAAGGATCAGTGGCATCCTTTATACAAACTATCTATATGCTAAGTTGCAAGTTCAATTACTGTTGATTGCAGTCGCTTCCCTTTTATCAGTCATAGAATTGGTTTTTATCCTTGAATCTAATCCGAGAGCAGAGCGTTCGTTTTTATTTGCCCAGAATAGAAGTGGCAGTTAAATTATTAGAGTTTCCTTTGTGTTATTCACGTTTGAGGCCTTAAGGAATGTCCACGCTATGTCCAAGTAAGCAAACAATTCGATTCTTTTTAAGTTTGAAATAGAAGTTCAGTAGAGGTAGAATTGTGTTGTTTATAATCATGTATTAAAAATTTTTTATTAAACGTTAGGTAGCTTTAATTTACATCCGTTTAGTGAGACCTTGATTGCACACCTTTTGGGAAGCTGGGTAAATGCAAAAGATCAAATAAATTTCTTAGGATGTTTCTTCTTCATTCAAAATCTTTATTTTATTGCAAATTTCCAGCAGAAGTTAACATCTAGCGTTGAATAGATGTGGATTTTTTTATGATCATTAAGTTCTTAACTTGAAAACCAAAAGGGTGAGCGTGATGACTGACGTCGGAATTCAGAAAAAAATCTCAAAAAAAAGCTTTAAAATGAATTCAAGATAACTCAGTAAAATTGAACCATTACATTAGCAATTGAAAATTATCTACAGTCAATTTCGCCAACTTTATCTTTTGTGTTTATCCTACCTACTATTTTTCCATCTGACAGGTCAAAATCCGTCCCTGAACTGAAACGTAAAGATATTAGAAGTTTAAACTGAAGCTTTATTTTCGACACGCCAAAAGAATAAAAGTATTTTATTCAAATCTGTAATGTTTTTATTTGTTTAGTAGACTTTTGAATAGAATATAATCGCAGTGAATGAAAGGCGTTATCAGATAATAAAGAAAAAAAACTGATATGAGGGTATTATAACCGATAAGTCAGCGAAAGGGAAAAATAGGCCAACAAGATATTATCTGATAAGACGGGTTAAAAAACTGCTTTGACGTTACCTTCTGTTTCCACAATTGCAGAAATAATAAAGGGTTTTGTATGTTATCAGTAGATTTAGAAGATACTGACTTAGCAATTTCCGATGCCCTGACATAGCAATTCTGCAACTAAAAGGAGATCTCTCAGTTCGTATGTACCACAGAGAAGAATAATCAGAGGTCTCACTCCCATAGACCCTAATGGTAACTTTTTTATCATTGCACTTCACATAGACAGTACGCCATCTGTGTCCAACAAAGGAATTAACTAGAATACGCCGGCGTGAACAAAAACTGAACTTCGTTATTTTATTTATAAAAGTAAAACTAAATTTTGCAAATTTTTGATTAACTTAAATCTATTTTGATATAAGTTAGGAAACATGTATTAAACTTACCTTTTCTAATGAAGATCGGCACCGAACATTACAAACACGGTGGTGACCTTGGTGTTCCGATTGGAACGGCGGGTCGGGGTATAGAAGTGGCTAGTTCTCTTTGTTGGCGAGTGGGGGTGCTGATTAAATTGTGGAGTGAGACCTCTGATTCTCCTTCTCTGTGTTATGTACTATAATCAACTTAAATGCACAATGAAATGTCTTCCGGACATGTGCACTGATCCTAATTCACTTAATCAGAATTAACGCACCAAAATATAGTACATAGCGGGGCATTCACCGCTGTTCCACTCCACGATTTTTGGAACACGGGAAGGGAAAACCTTTCGTCAATGTTAGAAATCGATGAAAATTGGCGTAAATAGATTGCGCTGTTGGAATTAAAACAAATTTTATATCCATGGGAATGGAAGGCCATCAAAAGTTAACTTTCATTCTTCGAGGCGGCGATAAATCTCCTGTGTGTGTGTGGAGAGCGTTGGGGAGGGGGAGAGTGCGTGGGAGTCAGTCTGGGATTTGGAACTTTCTCCTTGGTTAAAGGACATTCAGGGGTACTAGGGAACAAGGCTGCTGACTAGTTGGCCAGACAGGGTACTCATGACAGTACACTCAACATCAATATCTATCTCCCTAAATCTTGCCTTAAAAATATCAAAAAGCCCTTGAAATCTGGCTGGATAGATGGAACCTTTCGGGAATGGGGCTGCGAACCTTCATTTTCGTACCTCAAGTCAACATTAATCGAGCCTCATTCAACTCAAGAACCAAGCAATTCATCACAGGACATGGGCCATTCGTGATCTATCTTCACAGGTTCCGTTTATGTTCACACGATCGATACGTTTGCGGTGCCAAAGGAGATCCAAACCACTGCTCAAAAATCTGCACAGAGACGAAGCCCTTTCATTCCACGAAGCCCCAGTGTTGAAAACCTTTCGACGTGGTGTGAAAATATTGTCTAAGACAAAAGATCCCTGGCACGACTCATGAATATTATGAAGAGTCTTCATGAACGAAGGCATGATATCATCATGGATTAAGAAAGACTTTTCTGGCATCCACCAGCAATTAAGACTTTCATTGCAGACTTTTTCAGTTTACTTTTTATATTTATTATTTTTTCCTTTTCTTTTGTATTTCATCTTTACGCTGAGACGGCTTTCTATAACCATAAACCTTATCTGGTCGGTTCCCTCCTGGTGAATTATTAATAATAATAATAAGGGTTCTCAAAACAAACTTTGGAGTCTCCGTGAATGACCAGCCTAATCTATCGACTTGAATGGGTGGGGAAAAACCGCTCTTTGAGCCAAATGGTCAAACGTCTCGTGAATGTCCAGCAAGTGGGAGGGACGCAAATGCTTGTATTCTAAAGATTGTAAAACTGCATATTTTTATTAATCCGTTGCTTTCAATAATTTTTGTTGAAACATAGTTTTGCTATGTAATTGCAAAGTGAAAAAAATTATCCTTTCATCGTAAAATATTTTTTTATCATCTTGAACCACGCATTATTGTCAAGACTTTTAGTTGCAGTACTTTTGGCAAGTATTAGTGTTTGCTCTTTCCCAATCTATCTGTCCTGTGAATGCTGTATGGTGAGTGTATGTATATTTTCAATTTAGGAATGTATAACAGATAACAAATTTCTTATAAAAGACGAGTTATAATTATTTTTTCTCGCGTATTCCAGTCTTCTAGCAATCATTTATTAATCATAATGATCAATTTTCGATTATAATATCCTTCAACTCAGTGGCATATATAGTTTGGAAAATGTGTAGAGTAAGGAATTAGTAAATTAAAATTATCACTATTACTAATTGTAAAAATACAATAAAACTTCAATTTATCGTCATTCGTTAAACCGTCAGTTTCTGTTATTCGTAATAGTCTTTAAAAAATGCGAAACAGATCTTGCTTTTCAGTAAGATACAGAAAATCTCCTCAAAAACGCAGAAGGAGATGTCATATTATTTCTACGGGTCTAAATTTATAGTAATAAATGCATTTCTGTGCATTACCACTCTTATATTGATGTTTATATTGATCGCTTATTTATTTTTTGTAATTTAACAATATTTACAATTAATTAATTTTTTATTGTGACATTTCCCTTACACGAAACATTTATTCATTTTTCTGTCCCGGAAGGTAAGACAGTAGCAGTGTTTACTAACCTATATAATTGTAACGCCTCAGTCGAGATCTTCTTAGACCTGGGGCTCTGATATTTGAAAATCCTGCTTTTACTATTGTCTTAATTATATTATAAAAAAGACTATTCTTTAAACGTTTGGCTAGCAAACTCTGTCATAACTAAAGAGCTATAAATTTCTCATTTCGAAGCAAAAGTTATTGTGGTGATAGTAAGAGTCATCTCTATTTATTTACTTGTTATTATGCTACTTATGCTGTATATTTATGCTTTTTATGACAAACTAAAGGCAAAATATTCTTTGTACGATACGAAACATCGAGCAGGATGTGATAAAATTTTAAAACCATATTTTGTTACTCGAATAAAAAAATGTTGTGTTTTCCATGTTTAGAGTATATATGTATAAAAAAATTTTCATTAAATTTTAAGAAATATACTCAATAATTGAAACCGAACACAGTTCATGCGAAAATCCAGGTTAAAAATCTTATGTTTTAAATGAAATGTATCGAATTAATTAAATTTATTTTGGATTTTAATTTTATGCTATGTGACTTCATTTAGACTGTAATAACTTTTCTGGGAAACTTATGTGAATGCAAAGAAAATTTAACTAATTTTGAAACAATTTTGTTTATGCCATCCATAATGGCAACTCAAATTTATGGTCAGATTTTTCCCCCATATTGTTGTAGTTTTGAGCTCACAACCAATTTGAATTCATGTATGCTTTTTCGAACTGAAAATGGATGACTGAGGATATGACTGAAATTATTGTGACCTATTGTTGAGTACCACCAATTAGAAATTCCATTCTACTTGTTTGTTGTCATTGTCAATGTAAGAGTGGAAAAAAGATTATCCCGGATGTATCTATGTATTTTATTATAAAAATTATCGTTTGAAACGTCGAGGTAAGAGTTTTTATTCATATTACTTGAAAGAATTTTAGTTTTTTGACTCTGAAAGACTGTATACATTCATCTCCATATTTCACTCTGATGTCTTTATTTTTAAAAGTTTCGTATTAATTCTTTAATTGCATACACAAATTCAATTTTTTTCAGGCATTTGTCATAAATATAAATCACCAAGATTGATTTTTGTCTCAATAGTAAAAGAAACGTTCGCCCAGAATATAACAGAGGACAGGTGGGGACTAGTGCCCTACTCTGAAAGCCAAAACACGCAGAGAGAAGACAGTTGGGAGATATTGACCTTTGAGCCCTCCAGCGCATGCGCCGAAAGTTGCAAGGTCGTAGCTCTCGCAAATTCTGTATAGTACAAATTTGAAATATGTTTTCACGACAGCATTGATATGACAGATTCGAAAACAGCATTCGATCTCTTTGAATGCCCGATGCTCTTGAATCAATCAATTACAATTACAGTCATTTTCAAAAACGTTGCCTCAGTTTCAGCACATTCAAGAAAATATATTGTAACTGAAAGCAGATCTTTTTTTAGACTGCAGAGAGCAGCTGCGGCACAAACTTGGCAAACACACGTCCCATACCAAAATCTTCAGACAGAATGGACTGAAATGAATCATAGCTGATGCTCCACTTTCAGATAACTCCCAAATAGTGATTCGATGATTTCCACGTGCAGATGCTCATACATCTTGGATGTTTCCACATTTGTCAATGTTTTGGAAGTTATTGCTTTGGGTATTTTCACCCTGTGAGAGACGTTTGAACACCTCAAAAACTCTTGTGCGTCTCATACAATCTTCCCCAAACACTTTCTTCAACTTTGCGTAAGTCTCACCACAGAAATCGACAAGCGTTTGGCAAAATTCGATGCTGATTCTCTGCTCAACTTTTTCTGCCATAGTTTAGTTATATTAATATCAATTTTTTAAAGCATGTCGGGGGCTATTTGGGGACAGACCTCGTAATTTTGAACCTTGGCCAGATGACAAGAATTACATCTGAATTGGCACCTAGCTCTCCAAACATACGCACCATAGCAGCGGACTTTTTGTTCCATCAAAAATGCGATGACAGCACAGCAGTAAAAATTTTTCAAAGCTCTATTATTCAGAAGTGAATGGTACTATGACTTTGTATCTTTCGGCGCATGCATGGCAGGATTCAAGGTCAGTATCTAGCAAGCGTCTTCACTGTGCGTATTTTGGTCTTGAGGGTTAAGGCAACAGTCCCGTTTCTTTTTGATTACATCTCGTATTTTTTGGACATGAGATTGATTTAAGGAGAGAAATTGATTTAGTTTATTCGTGGAAATTAATTACTTTGATTTCCTAATTAATCTATTCAAATGATGATTAATTGAAAACTCAAGACACCTAGTTATAGTTTAAGATAAGAAAATGAAACTTGCAGGTGTTTATTTCACCGAAAAGTTGACGAGAACTTACACCAAATTTCCTTTTAGCGTTAGTCGTTTACACATTATTATATCAAAATAGTAATAATAATTAATTGATAAGTAATTTGATTGTTAAAACCACATTGATTTAAGTGTTTATTAATACTTTTCCGGTTTCTTAACTGAAATATAACAGCTCTAATCAGAGATCGTAAAACAGGGTAAACAATCGGAGACACTTGAAAATTTATGAATTTGGTGGTAAGTCCCATGACCCATGACCTCCCATGACCGTGAAAGGACTTGATTGAATTCTATTAATAGATTACTAAAAATAATATTGTCTTGATCTTTTAGTTTAAAATTAATATATCGCTCTTAGAGAATAATTTAAATATTTCTATCTGATATTATCTAAGAAATAATTTTTTAATAAATTGTTTAAAGTTATCGTGAAAGTGTCATAATAATTTAAATTCCCAATAATTGATAACAATATTATATTTATTAATGTTAAAGAACATGCATTTTTATTAGCATACTAGTTTGTTTAATCCAAGAACATAATTGTTTTAAATGTCTTTTTACACTTGTAGTTTTCCGCATTTTCTTCCATCAATATCATGCATATTATAAAACAATATTATATTAATTCAGGCATCTGACTGAAAAAAATAAATAAAATAATCAAATAATTAAAATTTATAAAAATATTAATTGCTAATACACGTCTAATATACCTACCTATTTACTTATAATGGCATACAATTCATCTTTATCACAAGCACAATTAATATTTGTCTTTTCCTGGGCTTGCGTGTAATTTATAGAGCTCCTAAAGGCTATAAGATATGTATTTTAACATTTCTCTTGATAGCAGAATAATCTACATTTAAAAAATAGTTATCTATGATTCTAACGATGTAGCTTAAACTGAAAATGGGGATGTACAAATAAAAAATGTAATAAGTGTCAATTTTTTCATTACTACATATTGTGCTGTCTTTCATTCAAGATTCCATATTTTTAGTCTTACTATTTTTTATTAACTTTTTTCTGCTCGCAGATTTCATATATTGCTGCAAATGGATCACTTCATACTTTTACGTTTCGACGTTCAAGCGCTCCTTAAAGAACAGGTTCGACTCGTTCGACATGGATGCCGAAGGAGATCCTTACAAAACAGATTTCCTTCCGTTCCCTGAGGAGATAACTTTGGAGTCGCCATTGCCAGAATCTCAACTGATCAGTGTAAGAAACTGTTTGTATTAAACTAAAACTCAAATATATAATATATAAAATCTAGAATTCATTAACAGATTCCGGTAATATTTAAGTCATTGCTTCTCAAATCCAAGATTACGTACTTCTAAATGAGGTAAAATCAATGTGACGATGAGCTTATTATGAATGTAATTTTTAAATTGTTCAGCAATTAAGAAATTTCATAAACGATGAAGTTTTAAAATGTTCAATTAAAATTTGTGTGAGGTAAATAAAAACAAAATGAATGTTTTCTACGACGATTCATTTTGAATTGATTGTTTTTATTGATATACGCATAAAAATAATTGATGCATGTATTTTTAGGAAAAGAAAAGGTTTAAAATATTAATACTTTTAAAATCCAATATACTGTAAAAGAATTTTTTATCACTTCTGACTTTATTTTCCAGATTAAGATGAAAATTTATTTTAAACTATGTCCAAAGAAAAACTAAACATATTTTCATAGCTAGGATATAATAATGTGTTAGTAAACGTATAAACCACTGAAGTTTTCAGAAGAGTTTAATGCTTATTTTAGCTATCGGCGAGAATTTATGAAACGATCTCAAATTTTCCGTGGAAAGTGACTAACAAACAGAATATATCGACTGTTATACACAGAATATTTCCAATTTCGCCTTTTTTATAATCCCCAATCGACAAGACGAATTTTTTGGTTCAAGAAAAATTGGTAGTGTGACCTTATTCTTCATTCGTTAATATTGAGTAAAAATAAATGAAATATCAATATTTATTCGATGTTTTAGAATTTAATATATTCAATTGCTTCGATTTCTTTGTATCTAATATAAATCAAAGTTTCATTGACGTGTTTAACTTTTTTGTCTATACGCGCTCTTCGAGTCGTGGAAAACGTTTTCGTTCATAGATGAAACAACGAAATTGTTTGAAATATGGTCAAATGTAGAAATATTTATGATAGCAGATATAGAGAAGGGGAGTATTGCATGGACCGTCGACAAGATAGGACTTTTATCGTTGCTTATTATATATGCGGATCGTAAAGTTGACAACATAATAGCCCTTTCCTGTCCTTTCATTCCATTAGGCATCACCGGAGTAACATGCTTTTCTATGCATTTCTTGGTCTCAATTTGTCTTCAATTTGTCTTGGGAATGATTTGATGGGGCACGATGGCATCACGATCTGAATGCAAAATAATAAATAATTCTTATTAATTAATCTGGAATAGATGAGTAATTTAAACATAAAGTATTTCTAAGTGTCTCCCTCCCCTTCCTTTTCTTTATTATCAAATAATAATTTGAGCCTGAGACGGTTAAGCTGAAACGATGGAAATGTGGTTAGCGTGAAATCATTTTTATGGAAAGGGCGCTAAGTAACTGAAGTTGGAGAACACGTGTTCACATTTAGATATCGTCAATTAAGTATTTTAAAGAAAGACTAATAGTCCTTATTCTGTTTTAAAAGAAGTAGCAAAATATGTTATTACTAGCTGATCCTGCGCCGAGCATCTGCGCTCCGTTATATGCACACCATGCAATTTCTGCCAAATTGGCGCATTCTGGCTCCTGACGCTTAGGTAGCCAAAAATACAACGCGCATTAGCTATCGTCAAGAAAGAAGTTGAGCCAAGGTGGCGATTCAGCACTCGAAGAAAATTCGCTAAGAGAAAAAAGTTGCTAGGCAGATAACGGAAATGTACCAAATATACAATGTTGACAATGATAAGCTCTATGATGTTCACCTTAATTTGTGAATTTAACATGATTTCCCCTTGGCTGACTTAAACTATTTTGACGTTGATCTGAACGTTCTGTGGATCGCCCATCTTCTTCATTTCTAACGGATGTCTTAGAATAATTTCATCCAAAGTTTCATTATATTGTAAGTAATATTGTGAACTGAAAGTCTTAAACTCATTTGTTTCGATGAAAACTTGCTTTACACCAGATCGATTATAGTAGCAGGCTATACTTATGAAGTTATGCCTAACATGGCTACCGGTTTTGTTTCATAAACAAACCGATCGTTGTCATCGGCAAAAGAGAAATTAACCTCTTTTCTGTGCCACGTACGTTAGCGTTCTTTATATAGAGATATTGTACTGAGAGGAAACTTGTATGGTTATAATGTAATAAAATATTTTTTTTAAATTATCTAAAGACAAGATCAGGAGGGTTTTTTTTGTAAGATTAGAAAAATTGCTCAGATTGGACCAGAAACAATTGTCTGAATTGTAATAACACAGAAGGCACTTTCATTTTATAAAGTGAATGGAACATTTTTATGCATAATCGTCTAAGACTTACGTATAATATTCACACTCATGCATTTATTTCCAAAATAATTGGGCTGGATATTTATAGTAAAACTTTCATTGGATTTTCTAATTGTGTTGAATATGCGTTGTAACATGTTCATCAGATTTCCAAATATTTTTTATATATTTATTGCAACATTTTCGGTATATTTGCTAATTGCGTTGGATATGATTTTCATTGGATTTCCTAATTGCGTTGGATATCCGTAGTAAAATTTAAATGAGATTTGCAGACATAATATTAATTCCAATTCGTTATCGATTTTCTAGACGGCGGACGAAGTGTTCTTTTATGGAGTGAATTCGAAATCGGAATATCTCATCACTCGAATAGCAAGAGGAACCAACCAAGAAGCAGAAGCATGGATTTACCTGAAGTTGAGCAATGGGAAAATCTACCAGCTACCAGAGACCTCCGGCTTCCAGCAATCGAGCAGTGATAAAAGAACATTTTCTTGTGGAGGATTGCAAATTCATTACTTATCTCCAATGAGGAGATGGAGGATATTTTTCAATGGCCTACTCAAGTAAATTTATGTTTAACTACATTAAAAATGGTTTTATATAAACTTTTTTTTGGTATGCCAATCTTAACCGTAGAAAGTCGGTAGCAGTCATTTTGACCGCAAACGGATTTCAAACCCTTTTATTTCTGTTGTTTATTCTTCGATTTCTTGTCTGTGCATTGGCTTTTCCTAACTATTCATAAAGATTATGTAGTACCAAAATGGTTTGTTTTTGCTACTTGTTATCGAAGCTATATACCTTGAAAGGTTACTTTGATCGGTGTGTGTTTTTCTACTATTCTTAGTCGTACACTATCTCCCGTCTCTCGTTCGTGGAGACTTCAAAAGGATTTGATGGTAAGAGGTATAAATGGGGGTATGGTTGATAAAAATACCTTCTTGTCCCGTGAAATTCTTTTTGTGCTCCAAAGCAACTGGTTTATTGGAATGACAGATATTCATTTCTTTCGATGTTCTTCACCTGTTCGGACATATATTTTCGCGAAGAACTGTTGTATAAGTATAATGTTACAAAATACATATCTGTTATTTGTTACGTAAATATCATTGCCCAATTTGATTTCTTTTTCATATTGGGCATTTTACTTTTCTGACAATACTCACAACATATTATAAATTACAGTCAAAAGAAAAACGTTAAAACTGATGTTAGCAGTTTAAATACCCACAATATAAAAATGTACAAATACTAACTAAGACATTTTTTTTGAAAAGCATGTTCAACTGTCTCTTTAAATGACTAAATGTCATTTTAGTTTGTCCAAATAAATACATATAAGAATACATTAACATTAGAAACAAGAAAAAACAAATATAAAAGAGTCTTAGAGGTAATATACCTGAAAACAGATCTCACTATCAATTACATACAGCACACTCAATTGCGATTTAAAAATTCGAAACAAAAGAACGATTACGACACTAGTTTACTCCTGTATTTATTTTCCAGGTTCATTCTCTACATTCTGATTAGTTCATGATTGCATGAAATATGGTATTAAGTAATATGGAAAAATAATTGTATTGTATAAAATATGGTATTATTCTACTTATTCTATTACTAAAATTTTTACCATTCTTACACTTCTTTCCTACAGACATCTAAAGTGAACAAATTGAAGCATAGCGAAAAGGATAAATGAGTAAATAATTAAATTGATATAACGTGCATCGACAGCGAAAAAAAACTTTTTTCCGAGGTAAGAAAAATTGCAAAATAGAACACACACAAAAGACTATGAGACTTTCAAAAACTTATCTCGTGTTGTTTATTTTCTCTCAGCATTCCATGATGCTGATAATGGTTCAGATTATTACTGTCAGATTACTGCTGTAAACTGATTTTTATTTTCGAAAAATAAAGCAGATATCGGCGTGAAATTTTTATCCGATATTTCTTCCTGTAAAACATTTACTTAAGTGGAATAGCAAAACAAAAATCGCTCAAATGGAAAAAAAACATTAAATTAAAAATATTTTTCAAAATTTATAATTTTTTCATTTACTCCTGACCACATAAAGACCTCATATTAACCGTTTTTTTAATACCTATAATTTTCTTTTTCAAACTTTTCTTCTCAGATTAATAGACTTTTATTTAACCGCTTGGCGGCAAAACCCGAGTTAATTAACCCTAAGTTGCTGCAGCTTTGGCAGACAATTTATAGAATACACACAATTTTGGTTTTTAAGTAGTTAAAGGAAAAACTAGCATCGAAACTTCCCTCCCACCCCTAAATTATTTTTTTATATTAGAAATATTATTATTTGTTGTTTTATCATTAAATAAATAAAATTATTTTAAAAATGAATAATTTATTATTATTATTATTAGAGAATTATAATAACAAAATTATTTTTATTTTTTAAATTTATTTAATTATTTTTATTCAAAAATAATAAAATAATATTTATTTTTGAAAATAAAATATAATTTATTTAAATATTCTTTATATTTAATTTTTATTAATATAAAGAATATTAAATTAATTTCTATATTAGGGTGGACTGAAAAAAAAATTAAAATCGTGTATTTATTATGCCTGTATGTGGAAAAGTTGCCTTTCACAGAGCCTCTTTATAATATGAAATCTCAGATAAATCAAATTAAATTTTTGACTGCCGAAATAACCATAAAATGCAGCTATTTCGTCTAATTTGTCACAAAACTAACAAAAACGCATTTATAAATTATAATGACTTTGCTTTCAAGCCATGAGTGCTTGAAATTGAAATGTCAATTAATATCAAAGGTTAATTCCAAGAATGGTAATTGGGAATATTGACATTAAAGCAAGTAAAATGCTTTAAAAAAAAGATTGCAACGCATACAAAGGCTGCAGAAAGAAGTCAAAAAGTTAAGTTGCAAGACAGCTAAGAAAAAATGATTAATAAACTTTCTCCTTCTGTTAATGGGACACATTTTGAATTCTTCAAGATCATCATATGTATATGGAGATATTGAGTATAAATAATGTAAAACGAAAAACAAAATTACAGTGCACTCCCGATTATCCGGGTTAATCACCGGGAGGGATCGCACGGACAATAGAAAAACATGGATAATCCGAAAACTCCTTTTTATTAAAGAAAAATGCAACATCAGTACAAAAATATAAAAATTACTTACATTTGCATGCTGTATAACATCAAACTAGGAATTTTCCTTTCAACATTTACTGCTTAAAAAAAATCTGTTATGCGTCTTTGCTTCTGCTGTTTGTTCGTTTATTGTCGTGTATCGACACTTATTTTACGAACAGCAGTAATGTCACCGTAATCAAAACCTCTTTGTATCATATAATCGAACAAAGTTTCCACAGATTGTAGAGCAGCAGAATGAGAAATTGTATTTCTCTCATTTAGTATATCTTCTGCATCAGTACTAGCTGATTCTCCATTATCAAGTTTTTGAAGGATTTCTAATTTTTGTTTAACATTTAAAATGTTTAATTTTTGTTTCACACCACTCATCTTTACCAGCAAAAAATGCCACGCTACTAACTGACGATAAACAAGGCGCAAAAACTAAAGGAACACGTGCGAAAGTGAAAGAAGACGAAGAAGTTAAAGAACGACGTGTCACGGAGAAGCGTGTTCGTACGACAATGAGCTAGCAGGAAGTGGATAATTCATTTCTAGGAAAATTAGGGGTTGAACCGGTAGAGATTGCATGTGAAGGAAGAAGGAAAAAATCTATTCTTTAGCCTCCGCCGTCTCGGCTCACTAGGTTCACGGAATGAATCTCTTGATCGAACATCAACATCGATTTTACATGCATGATAAGCGTGAAAATGTTTCTCTTTAAATTCTTTTTGTGAGTCCGGAATGAGCACGAATAATCCGCAAACCGGATAATCCACTCACGGATAATAGAGAGTATACTGTATAAATCAAGTTTCTCCTTCAAGTTTGCAAAAGGGAAGTACATTTCCAAATGTAGTACAGACTTGCGACAGATCTGGTGTTTCTGATAGATCAACGGCAATTCTTGTAAATGCAACTTAATAATGCAAATAAATGGGAATACTTAATAAAAAGGATTCTTCTAAAGTAGTCGATTGTAGAAAAATCCAAAGGGAAATGATAAAATCCTGTAGTAACTTGAAAAGGAAAAATGAGGGAAGGCCCTCTTCATAGGAGTATGGCATATATTTAAGCGGCCGAAACGACAAGGCTTTCATTATAGTTTAGGAAGGAGAAAAGGCAGTTAGAAAGACAGAAAGGCATGTTGTTCTACTTTCGGAACCAGGTTCCATCCATTTTGGCCATGACAATCCTATATCCGATATTTATCATAATACAAAAACAAGTATATTAACTTATTTAGAGAAAAATGTTGATCTTCCTAAGTTGAGAGCTGTTGCATGTAATGGAGCAGTAGTTAATACACTTTCTAAAAATGGTATAAAAAGACAACTACTATCAAAAGACAAGATTTAGATGGAGCGTCCTCTTCATTGGTTTGATTGTTCCACGCCAATGAATTACCATTACGTCTATTGCAACATTTGGACGGAAAAACTATTGGCCCAAACGGGTATTGTGGAGAGACTGGAAAAAAGATGGAAACTTGCGAAAAGCTGCGTGAATTAAACTTTGAAAAGATAGAAATAAACTTGATCGTTGTTGCTCTTGATGAACTTAGTACAGAGTAATGCTATGTCTACGAAAAGTGTACTGGAATTTCAAACAGAAATATTTTGTTAAGTTTGTCACAAAAAGATCCAGAAAAAATGAGTTCTTCTAGGTGGTTAACGACAGCAAATTATATTTTTCAACAAAATATCCATCAGGGAACTTGAATGTTTTAACAGAGAAGGTTATTAAAATATACACAAGAGCATGGTTTGGTATTAATACTCCGTCATCTTGTCGGGATGGAAGTCAACACTTTCGCAGAATAACAAAAAAAACACGATTTCTGCCTGAAGAGTTAATGAGCATAATAGATCGAATATTGCAAAGAAATAGGATATTTTTATCTTCCAGAAAATATTTTATCGACAATGTTGGTCGAATGATTTATAATTTTGTTTTTCGTTTTACATTATTTATACTCAATATATTCATATACAACAGATGATCTTGAAGAATTCAAAATGTGTCCCATTAACAGAAGGATAAAGTTTATTAGTCATTTTTTCTTCGTTGTCTTACAACTGAACATTCTGATTTCTTTCTAAAGCCTTTCTTTGCGTTGCAAAGAAAGGCTTTTAATCAAGAATTTTGCTTGCTTTAGTATCAATATTCCCAACAACCATTCTTAGAATTGTCCTTTGATATTAATTGATAATTCAATTTCAAGCACACATGGTTTGAAAGCAGAGCCATTATAATTTATGAATATGTTTTGTTAGTTTCAAGACAACTCAGGCGAAATAGCTGAATTTTGAAATTATTTGGGTAGCCAAAAATTTAATTCAATTTAGGAAAGATTTCGTGTTATAAATTGACTCTGTAAAAGAAAACTTTTCCACATACAAGCTTAGTAAATTCACGAATTTCCTTTTTTCACTTCCAATGTCTTTATATTTAATATAAAGAATGTTTAAATAAACATTATATATTCTTTAAATTAAACATAATTTAGTGACCAGATTAAGCAGTTGTAGTTGACTGATAACCCTGAAACAGTTTTGATACCAGAAAAAGCTAGGCAAGGTTTTATACCAAGCATAAGTCATTAAATTTTATCTTACTCTGCCTCATCCGACGGATTTTACAATACTCGAATTTATATGTATTTAAAGCTACAACAAATCAACCAATTAAAGCATGATCATGTTGAAAAGTTTGTAATTCATGAAATATTTCTGACTTATGTTATTTTCCTTTCAAAGCGAAACCAGTGAAGATGGCGAGTCAGCAGAGAAAAAGGTACATGTGAAGTTTGCCTTATTGTAAGTATTAAATTTTAAGGTATAATTAGTATTATATCTTAAAATTAGTATACTCTTATTAAAATATTCTCCTGAGATTTGAATACTCAAATTGGGCTTAATTGTTATTAATTAAGATTAAATTATTTACTTAATTAAGATTCTACTAATTTATTCAAACATATACCATATTTATCAATAAATATTGGCGTAAATACATCCGAATCAAATTATTGTAACTATTTACTTAGTACGGGGACTTTGATCGTTTTGCAGCATGAACCCAGCCAGACTTGCGAAGTTTTAAGGGGTTGTTATTAGAATTTGATATAAACTTCAGAGAATACAAGAAATGTTATAGAATTAATGGTGGAGAATTCATTCTCCATATAGTTCTAAAGTGGCAATCTCAAACCGGTCAATGGAACTGAGATTTAGTTTGAAAACCAGTAAAGAACTTGAAACCTCCATCTGAATCATGAAACCGTGCCTTTACAAAAATAAACGATGATTTCTGTCTCTTATCTTGTTGGAATACCCACTACCAACAGGGAGGATAAAAACTTGTACGGGTCTATTATATCCGTGACTATGGATATACTCCAATGTCTCTTCAGATTACCTGCTGCTCGGGGACTGTGACAACATACCTCAAGCAATAACTGTGTCACTGCCAAACAGAGTTTTGACAATCTGCATTTCAGGAATATTCTGAATATTTCACGCTTGATACACCGCCGTACAGTCGGTGAAGAAATTTCTAGATTCGGTTGTCAGTGCTACCTTTACCCACAGCCAAGTTGTTCATTTCGGTACTATTGCGCAAAATTGTCTTTTTTCTTAGGACTAGCAGGAGGGTAGTTCTTTTGCAAACATATCGTCTGCCTTCTAACACATGTAAGACTTTTTCTGATCTTTTTCATTACTACTGAGTCGAAAATACTTCTAGTAGTCTCATTTTTCTCTGAGATGGTCAATCTATCTACACTTACACAGTGACTGCCACAGGCAGTCGACAGAACTCCTCAACTCTACCAAAATAGCCCTCGTGTTGCTTCAAAACGGGACGTTAATATAACTAAACTAAACTAAACATCCTCAACTCTACCGTCAATGGCTCGTGGTACACGATCGCTTGGTTTCCTGCTCAACAAAACTGTTCCATTTGTCCATTCGTAAAATGGTCTCACCACGGAAGTGCATAAACGCTTTCCAGAATCTATCGCGTTTCAAAAATACCCCCACTGCAATATAAACACCTAATGAAAATGTCTTTTTTTTAGTCTGATGAATCATGTCTTTCCACAACGGCAGTTGATATTAATATGTTAAATAAATAAACGGTCAACGTACACTCACGTGTATTATATTAGCGGACCTTGCCAATGATGTGAGCATTCTGTAGTTCGACAAAAATGAATTGATACCTTATATGCGTCTGAAAAAAATTCTGATACTCTCCTCCTATATTTAATAATTATTATTTAGTTATTCAACGCCATTTTTTTGTCTGATTTTAATTTTTCGAAGATAACGTAAATTTTCAAAGAAATATAATCAGTAAGTGGAACATCCTATATTTGCTATGGATTAAAATGAAATATTCTTAATTGTGTTCTATATTTTAGGTGGCGTGCGTCTACAGATCCTTTCGATTTTAGAACTCACGTAAGCAGTAAAACCCTAACAACTAGCTTAGCTAAGGCTAAATGGAATCAATACACGCCACCAATTGAAAGGTATGTAAGTTTATAACTTCTTTTATTTAAGGTTTTTGGATTTTGTAAGACGTAATTGCATTTATTTTAGAAATATTATAAGTTTCAGTCAGCGTTGCACGTTCATGTTAGACATTACTTTCAGATACGCATAAGTCATACTTCAAAATTTGCGGAATCTGTTTGATGTATACTCAAATAATTTTCAAAAAAATACATTTCACATTTACTAGCACATAATTTTTAATCTTAAAAGTTATTTCAGAGCATTTTAAAAACATGTTTCATGTGTTTTTGATTAGTTACAACAAAATACGATATCACAATTGCAAATACAATGTTTTCTCTTTTTATATCTCGAAAACGGCAAAGTAATGAATAATCGTACAAAGATGCAGCGCTGCGATTTTGAACTTCCTATTCGTTCGTAATTGATTCGTTGATCCCTATTAAAAATAGCAAAAATTTTTAGCATGCCATTAAGGCTTTTGAGAGCCGTAATAGCCTCATGGTTGAGTCACGATGGATGTGCCCTTTCCATCCAATTCACGATGGATTTGTACTTTTTTGCACTAAAGCTACACGTTAAATCCATCTTTATCAAACCCCTCGTTTGTGTAATTGAGGAACATTCGCCAGCTCTGTCGGAGACAAACAAAAATAAATGTATTTGTCACTTTTCTGAAGAAAATTAGATGATAGCATAAGAAAGAAAATTAGAATTCATCGTGCTGAATGAGCAAATAATATATTCTGCATTATAATGAACTTGTATATTTAATCAATCTATGCTACTCTTCTTCTTCGTTACTCTTGGTTAATATAGTTTCTTTGAAAAATAAAGCTGCTTGCAAGAAGGTCGTTTGTTAATTATTTTCAAGTGACAATATTATTTCTAAATACGAAAATGACAAATCTCTTGAAATGGTAAAATCTCATAAAGAAATAAATAATATTTTCTAAGTGATGTTTTTCATTAACTACTTATTACCAGGTTGTTCAAAGCTCTCGATCTGTATACTCAGTGTGGTATAATGATGGGTACAGTCAGCATAGATGGAAGTGAGGAAGTAGATTTATACTTATTTGGAGAGAGAAAGAGATTTATGGGTAAGGACAGATTTTCTTTTGTAGAAAATATATTTTCATTTTTATAAACATGTAGAAAATGCATGTAAATCTTGTAGTAAATAAATTAAATCTAAGTATAGGAAAACTTCCAATTAACCGTGAACGTCTGGATCAGGGCAGTGAAGGGTAACTGCATAGAAGAATAGGAGAAATCCGTTTATGCACATGTACAGTCACGTGATTTCACTGCTGCCTCGGGACGAAAATGAAAATGAAATCGTTTAAAAGTTGATAATGCATACATGTTGTATTTAATTTTACATGACGATCCATATAAACTTCAATACAAGAGTAATAATGCGCAGAATTGTACTCTAATACTATAAACTTGCGTTTTTAGACGATGACTAATAATAGAAATTGACGGTTAGTAGGAGTTTTACTGTAAATATTTTAAATATTATAAGTTTTTATAGGTTTTTCTGTCTGAAGATTATCAAAAAACTTTTAGTGACATTTCACTATGAATGAATCGCAAACGTTGTTTTCAAAATTTGCTTTTTCCCCCTTCATGTTATTGGATGTTCATTTTAATAAGTTATTAGCTAAGTTATTATTAATAAGCTAGGTTATTATTAATGAGTTATGAGTTAATCTGCCTGCCTTTAAATTATTGTGACTTCGATCATAACGAATATTGAAGGCGATTGTGTATATAAGTGTGGTTTAAACGCAACTTCTGTAAACAGTATATTTCTCATCCGAAAAAATATGAAAATCTTCTCTTTAACCGCAGTCTTTAATAATTCAGCCATTTTTTAATACGAATTTGCACAAGTTTAAAATTAAATACCATTTGCTATTATCAATCAAAAGACTAACAATTTTTGTCTGGAAACATAGATTCCAAAGCCTGCTCAAAAGACTAACAATTTTTGTCTGGAAACATAGATTCCAAAGCCTGCTCAAAAGACTAAAATTTTTGTCTAACTTCAAATACAAAGCTTCTTATTTCACCAGATTTAGCCTCTTCTGGCTACATTAAATATATTCTGCCTATATATATATTTAACAAAAATCGTCAATTTAAATAAGAGAGTGTGTTCTGTGTTGTTTCTTCGCTTCTGTTTTGCCATTTCGGTTGATCATTTTAAAAACCTACGTATTTTCCCTTATTAAACTCTTTTACTAAGTTCGAAATGCTTCATGTTTGTATGTCTGTAAGGTTGGAATTTTATGATCGATTTCTCACTCACTTCTTAATGCGCTAGAGTTCTAAAATATTGTATATTTATTGGATCTTGATGACAATACAATATTTTAATAATTTTAAAGCTCTCAATTATAATTTTTTTTAAAAAATTCGCAAAATTACGTTTGCAATCGGTAGGTTTCAGTGGTGCCATCTATAGTATTTTTCAGAACTAAAATACTTTACTCAGTAATTTAAATCTTTCAATAAAAAAATAAGCATATCCTATTACAGGTCTTTTCAATAAAAAAATCGCTGGAATTAGTTTATGAAAAATTGATTCTAAGATCCCAAAATATTTATAATGCTGAATTATGACATGAATTAAAGACTAAAAACTAGAAAATAATAAATATAAAAAACCTTTAAAAAAACGCTTTTATTAATGCATTAAAAAAGAAAAAAAATATTTTTTTCTCAAAAATCTGGAGGTCAAAGCAAAAATCGGAAAAGCGTGAGACGCAGGTAGAAAAGCTGTAAGTAAATTAGAATTGTAATAACATTTATGACATATTTTATATGATGAATGTTTAATAACATTTCTTTTCTTATAATAATCATTGCGATTTAATATCTTTCTCCTATTGTTTTCAGCGCCTCACGCTTTTACGATTTTTGTTTTGAACTCCAGATTTTTGAGGAAAAAATTATTATTTTCTTTTTTAATGTATTGGTAAAAGCGTTTTTATAAAAAAGATTTTAATATTTATTATTTTATTTGATATCTTCCCTTAAATACACACAAAATGAAAGCTCTCACATATTATACATCAATATCAGTTCTGTGATTTCTGAATTCTTAGAACTCAATATGGTTATGTAACTGACAAGTTGTTGCATTGTGTTTTCCAGGTAATATTCCTTCTCTAGAAGGAGCGGAATCTTGTCACATTTTCGGACATATCCCTAAAGTAAGAATACATCTTCTTATGTTTAATAAAATTGTTTGTTTAAAAAGAATTTTCTTGATAATTTGAAATTTTCCCATCTTTCTCAACAATATCTTCTTTCTTTCAGAATGGGCGTTTTGTGCACTTTATGCAAGTGTCCGTGCCAAATATTGTAGAAAAGTAAGAAATTATTATAAAGTATTTTGTCCTGCAGTCTATAACCACATACACAATAAATATTGTCCACTCTTATCGTTAACTAATACCTATCTTCTAAACCGTTAGAGATAGGGATATAGTTCCAATTGGAAAAATGCGTTACCTTACGTTATTTGAGTTAATTATTATGTATATGGAGCTAATGTACAAAATACAGAAGCTCCTCCGATCTGGTCGAAGCCGTACGTAATTTTGTAAACGTGGCCCACTCAGCACAAATGCAGTCAATTCTTTCTTTAGAACCAATGAAATGTTCGTGAAGGTCTGAGTTTTCACCGCCTCCATAACAAATAAAACAATTATAAGCAAAATACCAGGAGCTCGGCAAAAACACAATCACACAACAATCATCAAGGTAATGCCATCCTATTTCTGTATTATGATTTTTCACTTTACACCCATAAAACTGCATCTTGATAACAGTTAGTTATCAGTTCCTCGGTAGTATAGTGGCCAGCATCCCTGCCTGTTATTTGAGTCAATAAATATACTAATGAAAAAATTACGGAATCTAAATTTTTATACATCCCCCTGTCCTATTAACCATATTTAGTAAAAGAATCTTGACACACTAAAATTTTAAACAAAAAAAGTTCCACTTTTCTGAGATTAAAACGTACCTATTTATGGAGCTTAAAATATCACTATTTAAAAAGATTTTTGACCATTTAAATGGTCCGTTCGTGGAATATTCGTCATTGAACCCGCGGCGTTTGCTCCAGATGGCCCCTGGTTGGCTTAAAATAATGAAATTGAAATCTCCATGATTCTCCCAGTTACAATCCCAAAACAGTGGAACTTCATTCTGTTTAACCCTTTCCGGCACAAGACATTAAATTTTTTTAAATATGATGAAAAACATCCTTAATGGTCTTAGTTTATTGTTTAGACATAGAATTTACAAAAATGCCACCTTTTTCTGAGGAGAGATCGTTGTCCCTCTTTGGGGACAACCCCCTCATATGAGGAACTCCTTTGGACATAGCCATCTTGATACGCTCAAAAAAAATGTTAAATCTTGCACAAAATCATAAATTAAAACTTCAAAAATATTGGAGGAAAATTGTCGAGTTAATTTGCTAAAATTGTAAAGGTTAAGAACTCAAAAAATTCCTATCTCTGAGTTAAGAAATTTGGCCTTTTTAAATCTATATTTTTTCCGAAATGAAAGCGAAATTTCATTGTGCTGCAATCTACATTCTAAAAGGAGAACTATCAGCTGACTTTTCTGCAATTTTCCGGGTTTCAAAGTGAAAACGGATTTTTTAAAGAAAATTTTAAAGTACGTGTCCTCTTTTGCGACCACTGTGCTGGAAAAGGTTAAAATGTTAAGTGTCAAAAACATTCTTCGTTCTGGGCTTGCTTCGCACAGATAGATTACCGTAAAATATAATATGTAGCTCATACATTTAAAGAAGCCTGACATTTTAACTCCTGTTATTGACGCAATGTTGGAAAACAAATTTAAAGAAGATTCACACCCCCTGGTCCTAAGCAATGTGGCATATTTTAAGCTTGATTTTCCATCTTCATATTATTCTTAAAAATTCAATAATTATATTGCAATGATAATGTGCGCACAAAAAATGTGTGCATAAGTACAGTAACTAAAACAATGATAATTATTTTTGTATAATAGATTTAAAACGATTTTTAAAAGTTTATAAAAATTAGAGAAATAAATTTATAGGTATAAAATTGGTATCACTGAAGTGTTAATGTTTTGAATATTTAAGTGACGTTAAGTTCTTTTTCTGCAATAATATGCTCTGAAGTTATTGAGGAAAATCTTTCAAAATATATTAATTTTAGTTAAAAATCTAATTTGAAAAACTCTTTCTTAGTAAGTACCAACAACCCAGAGTAAATGCGCATCAAATTGGTTAGCTCTAGGTCCAATAGTATGCCTTGTAGAGAAATTTAACCGATTTTTGCGTCAAGAGTATCCCAATTTACAGATAGTTTTCAGCCTATAAACTTTATCATGTTATAAATAGAGTGTGTGAAACTCGAAGTAAAAATTGTCTGCGTGGTATCTATCTCCGACACTAGCGATAAAGATGTAACCCAGTAGTTCATTTTCCACATATGCCACTGAACAGTCTTTTTCTAATCATTAACTTATTTTAGCGTTTTTTACATACTTACTGTTTATTATTACAGGCTTAATTTTGGATTTGCTACTGTGCTGGCAGGTGGATTCCGACCTATTCAAGCCAAGGATTGCTCTTTGGAAATGCTAATCAATGAAGAAAGAGCTAAGAAGGACATTGAAGCTAAATTTCATGCCGGCAGTAATTTCTAAGTTTCCATTTTCTATATAGTTTTGACATTTTCTTACTGTTTCAGTATTTTGCGTACTGTGGAAACTTATAATGCATACGCTAAGGGGAACTGATTAATATGTGGCCCCTAAAATAAACTGTATTTAAGGAATGTGCCATTATAAATATAATTTCAAACACTTATTACATTCAATACAATGATAGTTTTCGTTCTGTTTATATATATATATATATATATATATATATATATATATATATATATATGATAAAATATTGACCAATGATCATATATTTTCCATCTGCATCAAACGCTACGATATTAATAACAGTAGATACTAAAAAAAAGAAATTTTTTTATTTGAATATCAAAACAATTTTTTTATTATATTTAATGAATATAATAAAATTTACGTAGAAATACTCCAGTTTTGATATATACCATCATTTTCAGACATTATTTTTTTAATAAAAAAGCCAACAGTCTTCAAAACAGCCATTCTTTGCTAAACTTATTAATTTCATTGCCATGCACTGGCTTCCATAAGGATTAAGAGAAAATAACGGAAAAAATTATCCCGCTCAGATATCAACCAATCGATACTAAATTTGATAAATAAAAAGTGCTGAATTAAATTGCAGTGTTCTCACTAGCATCCCAAGCATTCAAAATATGTTATTCGCAAATAGCACAAAAATGTATATGTACGAGTAATACTGTAGGTCTCGCTGAGATAATAAGACATATTCGTACCATGATATATAGAGAGGCATCGTTCTACGAAATAATTATTGATGTGAGATACCCTGAAAGATAAAAGGTAAGTCATAATCAGAAAAATATGTGAGATTTTGGCAATAATTTCAAACTATAAATTTGATAGCCACGAGAGCCTGTTAATTCTATTTGCAGTTATACTCACAAAGACTTCAATTCTAAGCCAATTTAGATTTTGATTTGTTGCAATCACAGGAACTTGTCTAGTTAATGTGTTTATAAGTATGAGTTGTTTATTTCATTTCTTATTCATTTAAATCAACTTTCGGTTTAGTGAGATACAGGTTTGTTTGTGAGTTTTCCTAATTTCTGGAAATAAGCGTACGCATTTTCTTTCCTATTTACTTTTACGTTAATTCCTTAATTACTATTAGTTAATTTAGAGAATTGGCAGTTGTTTAAATATAATAAATAATATATATAATCATTTAGTAAAGTATTACAGTTATCAACCATTTGTAATGTAATCAAAACTTTTGTTTCAGAAAAACTATTCCGTTTGAAGGGAGCAATCTCAGGAAGGCAAAACAATATTCTTGTTAACGAAACTTGGAATACACATGCCACGATTGACTGTCTAAATTTTGACTTAAATTCACTGTCAACTAAGGAAATAAAGTCACTGAGAGGAAAAGAATTTGATTCATTGACAGGAGGAGAGACAGGAAGAGGATTTCTTATAAACGCGTATGTATTCAAATACAGATGAATTTAAAGCAAATACTGAAAATATCATAAGAGTAATTAAAGTTTTGTAAGCGTTGATGCAAATTATTGTCTTCTATTCTGCGATTTTCATATACTAATATATTGCACTTTGGTATCGTATTTAGGATATTTTGAATAAAGCTCCCGAGAAATAAGTACTATCTTTCAGAATATTTATGTCATTCTGAAGACTTGCTGGTTTTTTTCGTAGGTTTGATTTACAAAATAACAGAAATAAAGAAGGGTAGCCTTTAGCTTTAATTTTCCAAATTTCTACTCCTTGCATATTCTTTTATCTGAATTTCAAATGGGCTCATTAAAGCATAAAAAAGAAATCTCATCATCAAACCGCTCACAATTCAGGTTTTAAAATATTTCTTTCTGCCAAAAAGTTAATTTCACCGTGAACGATGTCGTCATGATGACAAATGTGGGAATATAAAAGAACGACGGCCAAAATCCTGAATACGCAGTATTTAGAGTTATATGTGAGTTTTGACCTTTTAAGTCTGAGCTGGTTTAATGTCTAATGTACAGGTCTAAATCACTTGAGGCAAGGCGTTATTTGGTTATTGTCCAAACTTACGAGCCCCTTCCTCAAAACCTCTTATTTTCTAATACTTATTCATATTACCAATTATTTATTCATAGTTTTACTTTTCTTTGCAAAATTATATTATACACATTTTTATTTGTCCCTTTTACTAAATTGTGTTGTAAACATTTTTATCCCCCCTCCTTTCTAAAAACGGCGTTTTTTGTAGGGGGTTGTGGATGCTTTTAAGTACCCCTCTTGTTCTTAGCTATTGTTGGATGATGCTAAAAGTGTATTTCTTATAAATTTCTTTTATCTCCTTTCCGTGGCGAATCCAGGACTAGGGTCTGGGGGGGGGGCCGAGGTCATAAAAATGTTGTATCGTAGTGACGAATATCAAACCTCATGGCTTATACAAACAAAAACACTTCAACTTTACAGGCATTCCTATACTGACAATAAGAATAATAAAGAACACTACAATACTTTCGATAATTTAATAAAAAATGCTATGAAATAACTAGCCAAAAAATATTTTCGACCGCGCCAACGCTACAAGTACAAGTGGAATGACTAGAAAAGTAGGAAAATTTTCGAGCCTGTCAAGCCAGAAAGCAATGTTGTAACGATTTTATTACTATTTTTTTAAATGAAAATTAAGAACAAATAGTTGTAGTGATTTTAAATTAAATCA
>BGPR01000716.1:310826-373820 GCA_013235015.1 Araneus ventricosus | reverse complement strand
TATATATATATATATATATATATATATATATATATATATATATATGATAAAATATTGACCAATGATCATATATTTTCCATCTGCATCAAACGCTACGATATTAATAACAGTAGATACTAAAAAAAAGAAATTTTTTTATTTGAATATCAAAACAATTTTTTTATTATATTTAATGAATATAATAAAATTTACGTAGAAATACTCCAGTTTTGATATATACCATCATTTTCAGACATTATTTTTTTAATAAAAAAAGCCAACAGTCTTCAAAACAGCCATTCTTTGCTAAACTTATTAATTTCATTGTCATGCACTGGCTTCCATAAGGATTAAGAGAAAATAACGGAAAAAATTATCCCGCTCAGATATCAACCAATCGATACTAAATTTGATAAATAAAAAGTGCTGAATTAAATTGCAGTGTTCTCACTAGCATCCCAAGCATTCAAAATATGTTATTTGCAAATAGCACAAAAATGTATATGTACGAGTAATACTGTAGGTCTCGCTGAGATAATAAGACATATTCGTACCATGATATATAGAGAGGCATCGTTCTACGAAATAATTATTGATGTGAGATACCCTGAAAGATAAAAGGTAAGTCATAATCAGAAAAATATGTGAGATTTTGGCAATAATTTCAAACTATAAATTTGACAGACTCGAGAGCCTGTTAATTCTATTTGCAGTTATACTCACAAAGACTTCAATTCTAAGCCAATTTAGATTTTGATTTGTTGCAATCACAGGAACTTGTCTTGTTAATGTGTTTATAAGTATGAGTTGTTTATTTTATTTCTTATTCATTTAAATCAACTTCCGGTTTAGTGAGCTACAGGTTTGTTTGTGATTTTTCCTAATTTCTGGAAATAAGCGTACGCATTTTCTTTCCTATTTACTTTTACGTAAATTCCTTAATTACTATTAGTAATTTAGAGAATTAGCAGTTGTTTAAATATAATAAATAATATATATAATCATTTAGTAAAGTATTACAGTTATCAACCATTTGTAATGTAATCAAAATTTTTGTTTCAGAAAAACTATTCCGTTTGAAGGGAGCAATCTCAGGAAGGCAAAACAATATTCTTGTTAACGAAACTTGGAATACACATGCCACGATTGACTGTCTAAATTTTGACTTAAATTCACTGTCAACTAAGGAAATAAAGTCACTGAGAGGAAAAGAATTTGATTCATTGACAGGAGGAGAGACAGGAAGAGGATTTCTTATAAACGCGTACGTATTCAAATACAGAAGAATTTAAAGCAAATACTGAAAATATCATAAGAGTAATTAAAGTTTTGTAAGCGTTGATGCAAATTATTGTCTTCTATTCTGTGATTTTCATATACTAATATATTGCACTTTGGTATCGTATTTAGGATATTTTGAATAAAGCTCCCGAGAAATAAGTACTATCTTTCAGAATATTTATGTAATTCTGAAGACTTGCTGGTTTTTTTCGTAGGTTTGATTTACAAAATAACAGAAATAAAAAAGGGTAGCTTTTAGCTTTAACTTTCCAAATTTCTACTCCTTGCATATTCTTTTATCTGAATTTCAAATGGGCTCATTAAAGCATAAAAAAGAAATCTCATCATCAAACCGCTCACAATTCAGGTTTTAAAATATTTCTTTCTGCCAAAAAGTTAATTTCACCGTGAACGATGTCGTCATGATGACAAATGTGGGAATATAAAAGAACGACGGCCAAAATCCTGAATACGCAGTATTTAGAGTTATATGTGAGTTTTGACCTTTTAAGTCTGAGCTGGTTTAATGTCTAATGTACAGGTCTAAATCACTTGAAGCAAGGCGTTATTTGGTTATTGTCCAAACTTACGAGCCCCTTCCTCAAAATCTCTTATTTTCTAATACTTATTCATATTACCAATTATTTATTCATAGTTTTACTTTTCTTTGCAAAATTATATTATACACATTTTTATTTGTTCCCTTTTACTAAATTGTGTTGTAAACATTTTTATCCCCCCTTCTTTCTAAAAACGGCGTTTTTTGTAGGGGGTTGTGGATGCTTTTAAGTACCCCTCTTGTTCTTAGCTATTGTTGGATCAATTACAAGTGCTGCTTTCATAGAGATTTCTTCTCCTTTCCGTGAGATCCAGGATTAGGGTCTGGGGGGGCTGAGGTCATAAAAATGTTGTATCGTAGTGACGAATATCAAACCTCATGGCTTATACAAACAAAAACACTTCAACTTTACAGGCATTCCTCTCCTGACAATAAGAATAATAAAGAACACTACAATACTTTCGATAATTTAATAAAAAATGCTATGAAATAACTAGCCAAAAAATGTTTTCGACCGCGCCAACGCTACAAGTACAAGTGGAATGACTAGAAAAGTAGGAAAATTTTCGAGCCTGTCAAGCCAGAAAGCAATGTTGTAACGATTTTATTACTATTTTTTAAAATGAAAATTAAGAACAAATAGTTGTAGTGATTTTAAATTAAATCATGAATTTTGGTTTAGCTCTGGGGGGGGGGCTGCATAACCCCTTCCCTGGATTCGCCACTGTCTCCTTTCGATATATTATGTTTATTTTTATAAATTTTATAAATTTATTTGCAGTAGATATTTTATGTATGTCTATTTATTTATCACATATATTAATTTTTGTAAGTACCTTCCATCCACGAGGAGTGTAATTTCTATTGTATAGTATTTCTGTTTTCCGAAATTTTTTCTCCAGACGACTCTTGGCAAGCGTTGCACCCTCTGGGTAAGCTGGGTAGGCTTGGAAATACCTCTTCTACCTGTTAAAAAGTACCTCTTAAAAATACCTCTTGTTCAGCATCATTGAGCACTTAGTAGAGCCAGTTCAACATTTTTGTTTTAAAGCTATAATTGACCCTCCGGAAAGAGAATAATTCAGCATGCAGCAGACACTTAGAAGTGTGAATAATAATTACTAAACATAATTAATAAGCATCAGCATAGAACCATAAATCAAACCTAAGTTAGATCGATGAAAGATATTGTTTAGCAACAGATACGGAAACCCTCCGCATTTTTGCGCTTGCGCCGGGCGGATTTATTTTCATCAAAATAGGGGAAAAGTGAAGAATGGAAGGGTGATGTTTACATTTTACTGAGCGTGATCTAACAAAGATCTCCGGAAATGCGCTCATATGTCTCATTGCCTGACACCCCTTTCCGGTGCAAAATCTTCCAAAAGTGGTAGTCTCGGAATCCGTTGCTGAACAGTATCAACAAATTCACTTGCTATTCTAAATTTCTGTGGTGTGTTCATTGCCTATGTAACATTAATTTCTTGATAGATAATTCCTCAAAAACACAAGCCATGTTTCCTGCCAAAGTTACAGCTACTGTTAATATGATTGAGCAAATTTATTTAAACATATTTCAATATTTTCTTTTTAACTACTGTCAAATTTTTGCTTTTAGGAAAATCATAAATGCTTCCAGAAAGACTGTGTCTGAGACACCCTCTCATTTTATTCAGTCAGGTAATTTATAAACTTTTACAAAATATTTTCTCATATTACTACGTACATGCGCAAGAATTTCATAAAATTTAATAATAAATTGATTCAAATCATGCTATAGTATGAAAAACAAGAACTACCCTAACAATCGCTTCTAAACCTTCTTCAGTAAATATCAATTATGTGAAATGGATTGAAATTTAGAATCTGTAGTTAAGATATATACATTTTGGAATAAGGGAAATAAAAAAGTGTGTTCTTTGTCAATCAACATACTTATAACACAGGAATCGATTCGTCTTATGGTAGTTTAACAATTTACTCTCCTCCAGGCTTTAAACACATAAAATTTCGAAAGAAGGCTTTAAACCCAAAGTTATTTACTTGCAACATAATTACTTCCATTAAGTGAGTAACTACTTTTATCATCGACTTTATCAATGAAAAATTTGACTTCAGAATAAATTTTGTAGACTCTTTCTTATTTAAACAAGAGAAAAGTGTATAGTTACTTCAAATGCAATAAAGTTTCAGGTAATCTGTATTACCAAGTATTGTTGCTAACTGATGAGAAGTTCTTTGACTTTTGGTATTATAGCAATGATATTACAGTGGGTTGCTAATCAATGTGGACAATTTAAAATTTGAATATTTTTTCGAATATCTCCCAAAAATTTGCATGGATTTTCTTTGAATTTAGAAAATATAAATATTAGGCTTGAATTCACATTTTACAGTGAAGATTCGATGACGAGAGTATTTAGGGGACCGTCCACAAATTGATGAAGACGAAAATTATTTTGGCCCACCCTGTTTCCCAGAAAACTGATAAAGAATTGAAACTTTAGTCAATGGTTTTGTTTGTGGTCCAAAATATTTACACGTATTTTCGTCAACATAATACACATATTCGGGAAGATATAAAGGTTTCTTTAAAAATCCCAAATTTTCCGTATGTTTTTTCTTTATAACTTGCAGAGTTTTAAACCGAATTGCATGAAATTTACAGAACACATGACAATATGTTCAAGAAACATTGCATTAAAACTTAAAGTAAATACTTTTAATATTAAAGGAAATATGAGTACTTTTAGTAAATGATATTTTACTGTGCATGTGCGAGACGTATAGCGTAATTTTACTTTCATGAATTAAGAGCCATATATATAGGGCAACTACTATAAAAATTTCAGTTCAATACCATTAGTATTCAGAAAGATATAGGCATTGCAACTTGGTGAATTTCGGTACACTCTCTGAGAACCTAAATGACGAGGGTTCTTGCACAAACTGATATTTTTTAAACTTCAATCGACGAATAGTAATCGTCGAATTGTGATTTGAATTATGTATTTAACTTATAAGTTTACATGAGTATTTAGGATATTCAACTTTCATAAAATTCAATATTACTGTTATTCGCTATTATATTACTGTAATTAAGCTACATTTCGCACATGCACAGTAAAAAATAATTTACTAAAATGTTCATATTTCCTTTAATATCTAAAGTATTTACTTTACATTTTAATACAATGCTTCTCTAAGATATTGCCACGTTTTCTGTAAGTTTCATGCAAATTCGTTAAGTTATAAGCAAAAACATACTGATAAATATGGTATTTTTATAAGAAAACCTTTATACCTTCCCGAATATTTGTGCTATGTTTACGAAAATGCATGTAAATTTTATGCACATCAAACATAACCATTGATGAAAGTTTCATCTCGTTATCAACTTTCTTTGAAAAGGGATGAGTCGAATTTTTTTTTGTCTCCAACACTTTCTGGTAGATCCCCAAAATACCGTCGTGATCGAATCTTCACTTTAAAATGTGAGTTCAAGACTAGTCTTTACATTTTTTAAATTCTAAGAAATCCATGCAGATTTTCGGGAGATATTCGAAAAAATCTCTTTATGTTTGCGTTTTTTCGGAAGGGTGAATAAATTTAATTATTTTTTTAAAAAACTCTCTACTTACTTAAAGTGGTATTAATAGCAAATTGAAAATGCTTTAAAACAATTTTATATGCTTAAATGGTTTACCAATCTCTGAGAAAAATCGATAAAACTTCTTAAAGAAGTCATGGCACAGCCGTTATAGAAATTTAGAAGTCATGTAGTGTAAGTGGGTGGTGATTGGAAGAGAATCGTGCTGAGGGTTCTGTAGGGGCCTGACCGAACGGTAGATTTTCATCTCAAGTGTCCGAAACAAACAAGCACGCAATTGACAGACTACTGTGCTTGGAAGGTAATGTGTTACATTTTAATAATACAACATCACATATACGTATATGTTTAGAGCCTGGTCAAACTTTGATTTGCCAGATGAACATTCCGAGTTGAAGCTCAACGAGGGTTATTTTGGAAAGGATCCTGCAATTTTGAACTATTGTCAGATGAGCTTGAAAATTTTGATGCTACCTTATATAGATCCGATCTTGGTCGTTAAGACAATGATTTGTTTCGTAATTTGTAAAATGATATAAAGATGGTTTTAAGAAAGTTTTAAAAAATCACTTCACTCAGTTCTTCTCCGATAATTTTCCAAACAATCTCATGTGACTCGATAAAATTTTTGCAGAAAAATAGGTAGGAGCTGCATCTCGAAGTGACGTACAGTAGACTATTGGTAATCCGACAGATATGAGACAAAGGACAGGAGATGGATTCCGGATAAGGAGAATGCCGGATTAATAGAGATTCGTTAGAAAACCCATTTTAATAATGAAACCTAAGTTTAATGCCCAAAATACTTTAAGTCATACTGTTTATAATACATTTTTTGGAATATAATTCAAAATAGGAAATGAAGCCTATTGTTTGCGTCTCCCCATAGTCACTGACAACGGTATGCAGTGATTTGTTTTCTCTTTAATTTTATCTTAGTTTTCTTTTTAATTGAGAGCCAGTCTCTCTGCTGAAAACACAGATTGGTGCAGATCCAGATTCCTGAGAGTCTACCCTATTAGTACAAGATATTTTGCGATATCTTCACGATCTTTCGACGATATTCTGAATGCCGCATAACATCGCAAAGATATCCTATGAATATTTTAGAGCATCTTGTGCTTATAGGGTACTGTATATATATTTAATAAACGTCAATTAAAAGATGAAATAAAATGACCCGGAAGAATTTCGTCATGTTAAAAGGGGTAGAAATCTTATCCCTTAATTCTGGGTCTTCGTCCGAAGGGACCTGAGTTTCGAGGGATCTAGACCCTCTTCCACATTTGCCGTATACGAGCTTGATCTATTTTAAATCACTCTGGAGTCAAACGTCCTCCAGCGGATGAGGTATGGACATTTAGAGAGGGGCTTGTCGACTCGGATGTCGTCATTTCCATCTCTTCATTGTCCAGAATTGCCATGTCCATTGTCTATCCAAAAAGTATCCCTAGTACAGCTTCAGAACGTGACATAATTCTAACTATACTAAATTAATCTCTTATATCTTCTTTAGCGAAGAAAATATACCCATACCCTTTTTTTTTTCAGATGAATCAACGCTGATGGTTTAATTGCCATGTCCGTTAAGAAAACAAAATTAAATGTAATTTTCAATAATTAGTGGCATAGCTGGTCCCATAATATTGCAGTTGAAATACCGAAATACTTGCCGTTCTAACAACGAAATGAATAATCTAGTTTTTAAATAATTATCTGGTAAATGGCGTTGGCGATGTTTTGGTTTTTAGTGTCAAAGAAAATTAAATTATTTAAAAGAATTTACTTACTCACCATAAAGAGTATTTTTTGTTGTAATAATATGTCGAATCGAAATCTTTAAAGTCTAAACTACGTAAAATATTTAGCATTCTTTACTATTCGACCTGATAAAATTTTTATTAGATAATAAAGTCATAGTGTTGGTGTGTTATTCATGAAAAACAAAGAAAATTGTAACTATATTTCGATACGTCGAACCTATTTTCAGGTTACTGCTTTTTGGATCAAATGCATTGGTGTTAAGTTATTTTTCGAAAAAGAACATCCTTTCACAGTATGTTAATAATCTTATCATTTATTTTGGTTTTCAAGATACTCCATTAGTTGTGCACTTCTCTGAGAAGATTTGTCAAAATCCAGACATCACAGGGGGTAAAGGATCATCTTTAGGGAAACTTACAGAGCTCAGCAAAGAACTGCAGAGTGTAAGTAGAAAACCAATTTTTTCAACTTAACATTTCATGTTTTATTTTTCTTAAATTAATTCCATTACGCCATTTATATTCTAGTTTGTGATTCCAAATGGGATAGTCGTTACTACAAGTGCTTATGAACTGTTCGTTACTGAAGACATCTTCAAAGAAGTTAAGAAACTAGAACATGTTCTTTAGTGAGTTTTGTTTTTCCAGTTATTCATTTGTTTCAATAGAAATTGCTTTATAAATCTTTTCAGAATTACTATTTTGTTCAAAGTTCTTTTTCTATCAATAATTGATGTAATGTGCATATCAATTTGTGAGAGGTAATTTATTTATAAAATCAAAAACAAATGAATAAATATAATCAAAAGCTTAAATTGATAAAATGTTCCCAAATTTTCATAGGCTTAAGTGTTGTATTTTGCTTAAAAGGAGAAGTTTAGCTTAGAACTTTTAAAAAAGCTTAGCTTAAAACGAGTAGTTATTCCAAAAGCCCAGTCTGCATGTGCATTAAGTCGTAAATTCTAATTTGTAATTCATAAAATAAACATGATGCTTGCCATATTTTTTTGTAAACTGACAAGGAAACTAGATTTAGTTTATTGAAGTATTTATTTAAGAAAAAGATTAAGTTTTAAAAAGAAAATTGGCAGTCTACTGTGATATTAGATGAAAGATTATAAATAAATTCATCAGAAATTTTTGTAAAAATTTCGATAATTTACATATCTTGTGGCAATATCTCATACCTATGACTCCCAACTCAATAATAATATGGCGCAGCATAGCCAACATAATGGCTCTTGCGCCAAAAAACGAACCAACCAACCCAACTCAATAAGCGAAAAAACATATTGACCTATATCAGTAGTATTAACATAACTCTTTGTGCGACTTGTTACATTAAAATATAAGGTTAAGGTTTCAATGCACAAAGAAATCAAATTCTTGGGATATTTTATATATATCATCTATATAAGAACTTCATCTGAAACTCCTCACAGATTTTAAATCCACTGGTGTGGTGTGGAAGTTTGGAGAGAGAATGCCAACTCAGGTGTCGTCTTCGTCATCTGATCTCTGTTCATAATTGCAAGGTCAATCCCAAAGTAGCCCATGTGTTGCTTCAAAATGGAACGTTTGACGTATAACTGAACTAAACTAAACTCAGACTTAAAAGTATAAAAATAACATCCTCTATTATTCTGACGCTTTCAAAGAGCTCTGAACTTTCCTTTTAATTATTCTGTGCTCCATACATTAAACTATTTATATATATGAAGTCAGTGGCGAATCCAGGATTCCGGTCTGGGGGAGGCTGAGGTCATAAAAATTTTGTATCGAAGTGACGAATGTCAAACCTCATGGCTTATATAAACCAAAACACTTTAACTTTACAGGCTTTCCTCTCCTGACAATAAGAATAATAAAGAACACTACAATACTTTCGATAATTTAATAAAATATACAATGAAATAATTGGCCAAAAAATGTTTTTGACCGCGCCAACTCTACAAGTGCAAGTGGAATGACTAGAAAAGTAGGGAAATTTCCGAGCCTGTCAAGTCAGAAAGCAATGTTGTCACGATTTTATTACTATTTTTTAAAGTGAAAATTAAGATCAAACAATTGTAGTGATTTTAAATTAAATCAAGGATTTTGGTTTAGCTCTGGGAGGGGGGGCTGCAGCTCGATAGCCCCTCCCCTGGATTCGCCACTGTATGAAGTTATTTATTTTTTACATAAAATGTATCTTTTTATAAAACTTAGTATTCGTAAGTGATGATTGATTTTGAAACAAAATATATGTAACTCATTTTCCTTTTCAAAATTTCCAGTCGTGATAAACTTGATGAAACGAAAGCTGCATGTAAGAAGTAAGTTCATTTTCAAAAACTAAATATAAATCTTTTTAAGTTTTATTTCATTGCATACTATGAAATATGCACTGTATATTTATCTAGACACATAATTCGGATTTAAAATAAACTCAGTACAATGAGTTTCATAACAATATCACAGGTTTGTGCTTTAACCCTTTAAAGGGTCCATTTTTTCCCTAGTAAAATGGCTTTGGAATTCAGATTCATTTAAGAAAAGAAATTCATTTAGCGAATTAAATAACATTTATTTTTTGTTAGTTAATTTTGATAATTAATAATTAATTATCAAGTCCAGACACTTCGTTACGGTTTGAGAAAAGAAATTGGAACATCCAGTTTTTGTTTCATGGAAAAAATGGCGAGAACTTACGACAACCTTAAAAAATGTATTAAAAAATTGATGAATTGGTGGTAAATATACTCACCACGGCCTAATAAAGAGTTAAGAAACCGAATGAACTTTAAATAACATTGCACAACCAAATCCCATGACGTGCCTATTATATAACATGGTGTCATTAGCACAGTTTGCATATTGTACGTACTCACCTGTACACAAAACTCCAATTTTGAGCAGATTTACGAATATTAGCATAAATAATTACACCATGGAAAAACTTTAAATTAATTTTTATTTTTTCAGATTATCACTTATTATATACAAGAAATGTTCTTAAAGTAAAATATAAATTTAGAATATTAAAAGCAGAAGGAAAATTATGAAAGCTAAATTTCAACCAGAAAACGCAATTATTTTAACAGCCAGAAAGTCTTTTTAATCCTTTAAATCTCGAATCGACTTTATATTTTACTAGAAAAATTATTTGCTGTATAAGAGTATATTTATAATGATGTTCTTTCTTTTCTTTTTTGTTTAATTTTGTTTTAAGAATTTGAAAATTCTTCTTCTACACCTTTGGGGCTTTTTTCAAGCTTTATTTTGTACATATACTAGTAGTTCTGTGAACAGTAGAACTCACGTTCAAAAAAAATCTGTGGCCTACTCTTTATCTCAGTCTTCCATGGTTCAGCCATTTATTTTGCATGCAAATTATTTACACAAATCTCTATTTTTATCAGTACTCACCAAATTATAATTAAATTCTGCTGTTATCAGAATATACTTAATTACAAATCAATGTCTCGCCATTACCAAAATGTTTAAAATGTGCCAAACTCGCCAGTGACTCGCAAAAACGTTGAAATCAGTAAAACGGTCCCCATCTCGAAGCGAATTTAAAAAAATCAGATGTCCTTACTCTTTCGTCATTTTTAATGACTTCAAGGAATATTCATGCTAAATCTTAAGAAAACTGAGCAAAGAGTTTAGTTGGGACTGCTTAACAAACAAATTTACAGACAAACAGACGAAATGCCGAACTGTCGAGTTAAAACAGAGCCTTTTTCCTCTCGGTCAATGATTACATTAGTTAGATTTATAACATTAAACGTGAGATAAAGAGTAACAACAATGTTATAAACCCATAACCCTTGTAGCACTATATTATTGAATATTGTAAAATTCGAAAAATCAATATTGTATAATATTGTGTTACAATATTGAAACAGTGTAAAATGTAAGACTTTTCCTATAATACTTAATATTGAGTTTCAATATTGATAAATATCGAGTCTTCTTAAATGCTTCTTCAGCGGGGAAGACTAGCGGTTTCGTCATTTTCAATGGTATTTTCTGTCCAACTCTGACTATTTAATGAAAAGCGTTGGCTCTTGTGTAAAATTATGTACTTTGATGATTGTACTTTCAGATCTTTTATCACTGTTTTCCCATTTTAGGTTAATGGAGGAAGTTATAAAAGCATCCATACCTGATTCAATTCGGCAAGCTGTCGTCATGAGTCTTCAAAATGCGTTTCCTGATAGAAAACACGATCATAAGTTTGCTGTTCGCTCATCTGCAACTGGTGCGTTATATACAAAATATGTGCATAAGTTAAATTGAAAGTACAGAATTATTTGCATGATAACTGTGATTCAATACATGCAAATTAGGCAGTTCATTTTTTTTCAAGAACACACATAATAAATATATATAATAGAAACATAGCTACATGATTTAACATTAAAGTTCGAAATAGCTTTCTTAAACAGTGGAATGCTATTTATGCGTATTTGGAAGTGCTGAAGGAAGTGACTGCAAGGTATTCTGAAACTCAAAATTGTTAAATGAAACCTCAAGCTGTTTTGTATCGAAGAAAAAAAAGTAAAGAAAGAAAGATTTTAGAAATAAAGATGCAGCAAATCTTCTGAAATAATTGCAGATATCTAGACCTGTTGAAATAAGACTGAAATAATTTTCTTTTCTGAATTGTGATTGGATTCCGTGTTTTTTCCCCATCCTGAAACTAAATTTTAGTGGTTGATGAATCAAATTTTATCAGTTTGAAATTTATGTAACCTTTTATTCTTTTAAAGAATTTCAAAACTAATAATTTGATCATTTTTCTATAGTAAGAATTACACATGGTATCGTGCACTTGAAATTATGATACTGCTACAATTTGCAAATTTATTTTAGCCTAAAATGTTCACATTTAATTTGATTCGGATATTTGAAAATCTGCAGGACTTTTAATTTATATAATCAATGCCAAGAAATGTGTTCAGACAAACATTTCGAATTTCATTCCTATTTTTAAAATTTTAATTTTGTTTTATTTGTAATATATTCCTTCTCTTTTTGCTGACTCCACTTCACATATTTTAATACTGGATTTGAGCAGTTTATAACTATATCAGGCTGTGAAGAATTTTTATAAAGACTTCGAAATAAAGCAAATCATCCGCATATATTTAACATATAAATACCTGCTATATTCTATTGAAAAATTTTTAATCTCTTGAATGCATGGAAGCCTCACCACACTTTAAACATACTTAAATGTACATGAATATATCAGAAATAGGCTTACACTAAATTTAAATAAAATTATTTTAAAAAATTAAATGCATTTGTGATAAATTTCTAATTAGTGTAGAGAATTTTTTTAGTTATTTGAGAAAAATTTTTAGAATCAAGTTAATTTCGATATATTTCAAACCGATTATGTTTTTCAGGGGAAGACACAGAACAGATGTCCGCAGCAGGACAAATGGAGACTTACCTTGGGGTCGCTGGCATTAGCGAGGTAATCTGTATTCTTGTATCTGTACGAAGACAATATCACATTTAAAGGAATAAAAAAATTCCATTTTCCATATTCCATGTTTGAATTTACGAAATTAAATGCACGTGGGAAAAAATTGTCTGCTTCTTTATTTAGTTTTATTTGAGTTATTAAAGATTTGTTGGCAACAATGCGTAAAATTATCCTTTTACAAAATTGTACAAACTTCTAGGTGATGTATAAATAAAAACACATAATTTAGGTCTTTGAATATGATTATTATTGCCTGTATCTTTCAAGCTGGAATGTCAGCGTTTTGTTTTTTCTCTATTTACTTTGTTTTAAAAATAAATCTATTTTTTTTTATAAATATGATTATTTTCTTCGTGAAAGTATTATAGAAATTTGATGAATAATAATGCGAAAAGTTGGTGTCATCAAAAAATTATAAATCACTTTTATTAAATTATGACTTTTTTCACTGAACAGATCATGGCTGCTATTAAGAAATGTTGGGCATCTCAATTCAGTTACATTGCTGTTCAATACAAAAGGTAAGATTTGCGCATGCTTCATACTTTTTTAAACAAATTTATCTTCGATAAGGTAAATTTCTGTAATTTACATTATTATTGCTGTCAGCGGATATGTATTCACTTTTTTCTAATTTATATGACTGATACTTAATTTGTACGAAAAGGTAATTTGCAATTTACCATTTTTATGTAATCTAGAATAAATATGAGATAATAGATCTCGTGTTTACTCTACAGAGAGAAACTTAGTTTAAATTCAATAAATATTTTAATAATTTCATTTAAATTTATGCATGTCTAGATCAATAGTGAAAGGTCCAAGTAAAATTTCATATGCATCATAGTGAATTATTTTTAAAGCAATGTTGCATATTTACCAAAGAATGCAATAGCTTTTTGAGAAAAAAACGGGAAGCAACGATTTTATAGTTAAAAAATGATTTCATTCTAATTTTAATAGATTTTCTGTGAAATTCTGCTTCCAAAAATTTGCAATACAAAAATATAATCACTTTAGTTGATAAATTGGCATATTCTGATAGGTTCAACATTTTTGCATCAAGCGAAAGAAGAGTTATCTCACATAAACAATATCTAAGCAAGTGAGAAAACTCAGTAAGATGTTAAAACAATAAAGTGCTTTAAGATTAATTATATTTAATTTTTTGTTTAATTTAAAAAATTTTGTTAACTAGAGAAGTGCTCTTCAAACAAATTCATAGTTCAATAATATAATCAGCTAAAATGAAAGAACCGAAAGAAAAAATAATAAAATTAAAGCGTTGTTAATATTTTTCAACTATTTCTGTTTTGTATTGATGTATGTTTCAACAATTTACATTTTTCCATGTCTTGATTCCTCTTTCTTTCTTTTCCTTTTTAAAAGTTTCCATTCAATTACACTCTCCCCTAAAATCTGACCACTTAGCATCTCACAAAAAATTATGTCGAAATTAATTCTGTTTTCACAAATAATTTTTTACGTTTATAGGCAGAACGGTCAAATGATAAATAGCCCTATGGCCGTTGTTGTTCAAGAAATGATTCCGTGCGACATAGCTGGAGTTCTTTTCACATGCGATCCTCTAACAGGGAATCCAACGACCATGAGCGTTACTGCCAATTATGGATTAGGTGAGGTACGATGCATTTCAGGTGTTTATCAATTATTTTCGGTGAAATATATCGGATTTCTTGACTAAACTATATGTATACCTATTTTCAACTTTTGTTGCGTATAATTTTAGTCTGTGGTGTCTGGATCAGAAGAACCGGATACAATTGAGATTGAAAGACTCGATGAAGACCACCTGACAATAAAGAACAAAATCATAGGATCAAAAAGTCATCGAATTGTTTTGAAAGGTAATTTATTAACATAGATCATATTTTGTAAATAGGTCAAAAGATAAACAATGAAATGCATGGACTAGAAAGCCGCCATGCTATTGATATATACATTATTCGAAAAGTATACTTGCTATACCTCGATATGATTTTGTTTTAAAACAATTTATTATTAAATGAGCTTGTATGATTATTTAGATCATAGGACAAAAAATATATTACTGGATTGCTACGAATGATCTGGTTAATATACAAAATGGAAACAGCAATTAAACGAGGAAAATAAGTGTGAAGAAATTTCAAATACATGTCGATTACATAAAAATATATCCCTAATGGTGGCAAAAGAATCGAATTTCGTAAAATGTGGTCTATATAAATTTATAACTTTTTTGTTAGACTATGCCATTGAATTTTTTTGTGGTAGAGTTTTTTGATAATTATGTATCAACATAATACACCATTTGCAATAAAAGTTCAATTATTCGAGTTGAGTGTTTTAATGTGAAGTAGCAGAAGTTTAAAGTGCAAGATGTCAAATTAAATTCCACCTATTCAAAAGGCTGTAGATTCGATTCTATGGCTTCAAGCGAAACAAAATTTCACTAGACAAAAATACAAGTCATGTGCTCTTTAAAAATAAAAACAAAAAAAAACATTGCTTAAAAATGGGTATTTTAACAAGAAACGACAGTACGTTTAGAATTGAATTTCGGCAGAATTTTTAGTTAAATTAAAAAACTGTAATGTCCTATTCAATTTTGCTTCAATAATAGTCGCCTTAAATCATGGCGCAGTGCCTCTTTTGAAGAGATTTTAAGTATTTTTTTTTTCGGTTTTCACAGATTGCATCCCATAATAGTGAAATTTTGTTTCGTTTGGAGAGGGCCTTCTGAATATGCTATCTTCCATTATGGATGCCCATTATACATTATATGGCGACAACTGATTTTAAGAAAGAATTTTCTCTTGAAGTAATGATAGCAATTGAAAATACAATTTGGAGTAAGGTTCATTGTATCATATTTTAAACATATTATATTTTTAATATGCATACAAGAACGTTTTTCAAACATTATTTGCAATATTAAATGATGAAATTGCATTTTAATAACAAAGGAATTTTCATAGTTTTTAAACAAACTGTTTAACTCCTTGTCAAAATAAATAATTTGTTTGAACTGATTTCAGATGATGGTGGTACAATTGTTCAAGATGTTGCGGAAAACGAAAAACAATGCTGCTGCTTATCAGATAATGTGGCTCTACGATTAGGGAATATAGCAATTAATGTAAGTCAGGTAGACAGAGGTCCGTTTTCACGTATATAATTATACATATTATTTTATTATATATATTATACATATATTATTTTATTATATATATTATACATATATTATTTTATTATATATATTATACATATATTATTTTATTATATATATTATACATAGATTATATATTATATACAGGGTGTCCCAAAAAGGTGGAACAAGCGTTTATTTCCTTAAATATTGATTTTAGACATACACTTCCAATTACAAAGTTTCATTAAATAAGGTAAGAATTTATTTGAAAACACTTTGGATTCTGTGGAAATTGAAAATAAAAAGTTAAGAAAGAAGTTAAGTTTTTATAAGTGCTCCATAGAGCAAAAGTGTCAAAGAATGAAATGTTTTTCTTACACCCATCTATGCATAAACTAAGTTTCACAATTCTGTCTGCAAAATTTACAGAGAAATGTTAATTTTTAAATTTCAAGGGGCTGCTCACAAATCTACATGGAGTCTTTTATTGCAGAAATGCAAATTTATTCAACACAGAAAAACAGCGAAATGCAAATATTTGTGAAGTAGTTATGAGATCAAAAATTCAGCCAATCATCACAGATTGAAAATAAATTGTCAATGACGCATACTGTTACTCAATTTCATTTCTAGATAGTTGCAACTATCGACTTGATAAAGAATGAAAGGACAACTTGAGAAAATGAAAATTTAAGGTATAACAGGAAAATAGCCTAATATTGAACCAGAATACTGAAATATTTGCTCTTAGCGTTGTGCATATTATTAAGCTTTACCTAAAAGCAGTGACGACTCATCCTTTAGGTCTGCAGAGTTACAGAACGCACTAAAATTATTTTTAGAAGAATTCTTATTTTTGTTTTTATACATATTTGCTTACTTATCCACTCTAAGTATTTGGTTATTAACGAAAATAGATAAAAACGAGAAAAGATGACAGAAATTGAATGAAAAAGTAAGGCAGACACCGGATTGGGCTGCATACCAAATACTTTTGGAAAGCACTAAAATTCGCTCATTGCGTACAATTAAATGACATAATGGACAAAGGCGATTAGCTGTTCTTTCTGTCTTAGAACCTACCCGGAACTGGATTTTCGGATGCTTCTGTTTTGCGCTAAAAACGTTGCGTTTTTGGGTTTCAGATTCACTTGAATGTTGCCTCAACGGGAACTTGGCTGGCTCCTACATATTCGATTTCTCTTATTAAAACGGAACAAACTGAAAAAGGACTGTAATTAAATACAGTTCAGATAATTACAACTGCAAGTTTGAACTATGTGAAGGTAAAGCTATTTTTGAAAAATTGAATTTCAGTTATATTCTAGTATTGTTTATATAGCACTGCTTGTTTCTGGGAAGACGAGCCTCACTGCTGATTATTCGCCGCGAATATTTTTTGAAAATTCACAAGATGAACTATTTTTATAAATACTTCAATTAATGTATTATTTAACTAGGTTTTAGATTTAACAAGGGTTAACAAATAAATTGTCAATAACAAATAAATAATACACGTCGAAAGACTGGATCAAACAGCAGTGAGATGTATGGAAAAATGGTCTAAGTCAGCAACTTTTTATTCTTGTATATCTGTACGTTTTACTGATAGAATAGTGCAACTTTTATGTGAATAGATGAATGTAAAAACAAACCTTTTCACTAATTGACATTTTTCTCTATAGGGCCGCATAAAAATTTAATTTTTGTAACTGTTTATTATAAATACCCTTGGATATCAAAGTATTTCCATACAAATTCTTATTTTATTTGATGAAACTTTGTAATTGGACGTATACGTCTTAAATCAATATTTAAGGAAATAAACGCTTTTTCCACCTTTTTGGAACATCCTGTATATTATACATATTATTTTATTATAAATAATATTTCTTTGATTATTTGCAATTTTTTAGATTGAGAAAAGTTATAGATCCTACAGAGACATAGAATGGGGATTCTGGAATAACAATTTGTACATTTTCCAAGTAAGTAAATTCATTTCTACGAAACGTATGACTGTTTGCATACTTCAGTAAAAATTATCTAATTCATGTTATACACTCATGGAAGGATTGATTCTTCAGCTTACTTCAACTGACTAAAATATTTTATGTAATGTTTTGTGTAAAGGTACATTCTAATAATTCAGCATACATGCAAATCATTTTTGCTGCCACAGTATTATTATGTTCTGTTACACATACATGTTATGAAAGTTTTGAGATTGTTAAAATACTATAACTATTTTTCACTTTTAAAGCCAAAAATATAAAAATATGCTGCGTAACCATACACGGCGCCATCTAAATGTCACTTCACAATCTGAAGTTAGAAGAATTCATGAAATGACTTCTAGGGAAACCAATACAACAGTTGCTCTGAACGAAATATCTATTCGATAGGAAGTCAGTAGAGTATTTGAATTAATTATTTATGCCAGGAAGACATTCTAACGCTTTATTACACATTCAAAACGTCCTCACTGTCGCAGTACTATTAATGGACGATCAGCCATTCATGTTATAAAACTAATGGAATCTCCAGAATACTATAATAACTTTTTTACACCTTTAATGTCAATAGTGTAAAATGAGTTATGTATACGTGACGGCTTGAAATCAGAAGTATTTGTGAACTAACTTGTAGGAAAACAAATACAGTAATTTTTCTAAACGAATTAGCTACCATTTAAGCAAAAAATAAGCTCCTTAATTGGGCTAAATACTTGAGGTATGAGAAATGTGTTACATAAAAATTGTAAATCATATGTTGTTTATTTCAAGCTATTTATTAAAATTTCCAAATGATTTTCAGTCTCGCCCTGTCACTAGTGGTGCCGGAGAAACCGAGTTTGAAATTGACCATGAATTTGATGCTCCTATGCGTTGTGAAGACGATTATTTCGCGATGTGTAATGTTGGGTAAATATTTTATTCAATAAAATTTTCTCTCATACTTTTTTCCTTCCTGAAAAACATATAAAAGGGAAATACAGAGTCTTTAAAATTAAAGTTTCACTCAAATTAAAATAAATTCCACTTATATTAAATTAAATTTCCAGTTTAAAATTAAGTTTGCACTTTGAAATGGTGTCATTCACAAATAACTTTCACAGTGCTAATCACCAACTGTCGATTGCTCTTTAAAGAAGAATGGTTCAATTGTGGCACTAGTTGTCATACCACATCAAACGGTGACTTAAGGAGAATGCAATGGTACTGAATGGATAAAATAAGACATTTGTTTGACACAAATCCTGCAGTTATGTGTGCTGACATCCCCACTTAAGCCAAAATGAGAATCATCCATCCACAAATTGTTCCGTAGCTAATGTTTGTCTACCTACTCCCGTCCAAAGCATTCCAAAGCAAAAGATTCTCCTTACTACGGGATCTTTACGTTCAAGTTGTTGAATAAGTTTGATTCTGTATGGGTAGTACAGAAGCACTTTACGAACCATTTTGTACACCGTACTCAATAGTAAGTTCATTCGATGTGCAACAGCACATAGCTGCATGTGTCGTGTGTACTTTCCATTGTTGCTTCCTCTAATGCAACAGAATTTTTCCCAGATAGCATGTACACTTGCAGCAAGTTTTCTTGATATTAGCTTATCATGACAAACTTGACGTGGCAACTTTGCAGCAAACTTCCAGCAAAGTAACAAAGCATAATCGACCAACCCACTTGCAAAACAAGTTTGCTGTGAAGTTGCTATGACAAGCTTCACACCACGATTACAAAACAAGTTTGCAGCAAAGATGATACACACACACTTACAGATAATCTTTTGTCTCAGTTTTAAAAACAATCCGATTTTTAATAGCATCAGCTAGACCGTCTTTCTTTTCATTAATTCAATAAATCAATGATAAATTTGTAAAAAAACTCACTTTTTATAAAAAAAAATTGAAAAATTCTCCATCTTTTTACTAAATATAGAACTCGCACTTTAAAGAAAACTATATCGCCTTTTTCTTAATGTTGAAATTTTAATGTTCATAAACAAAATTAAACCTAAAAAACACTCGATGTTTGTTGAAAAATATTAACTTACATTTTGTCCCATTTTAAAAGTAATTACTTTTGAACCATAATTTCATAATTTATTCTACTAGCAGAACGTGGTTATTAGCAAAAATCGCTCTCTCTCTCTTTGACTTCAAATCATATTCTCAACTCAAAATTTAAAAAATTAATGAAATCAAGAAAACAGTTTAAAATAAATCGTATATATTAACCATCTACTAGCGCAATCTATCTTCTCCTCTCTGAGTCTAGCTGGCTGAGTGGTTAGGGCGACAGGTTTAGGGCGCGGTATGTCGGGGGTTCGAATCCGAGGTTGTCTTCGTACTGTGCTTTTGTTATAGTTTGACGCGTGGTGACTAACTTGTTTCAAGCTTGCACTACTGCCGGGTCAATCTTGCCGCAAGTTTGCAGATTTGCAGAGCAAGATTGCTGCAAACTAAAATTGCTATCTGGGTCGGTTGCCACAGAAACATGTTTCCTTCCCCTCCCAGGTGTAACAGATAACAAACCTGTGGCTTCAAACTTTGCTATCATTTTCCTCAAACTCTGCGGTATCACTGGCCCTCGGCGTATTTGTCATTCGGTGCGATACTTTTGCAAAGAACGCAGTTCATTCCTGTCTCATTGATAATAACACTTAACGAGAAAAACACTGTCTTGTATGGTTACAGACATCGTAGATTCGTAATAATAAGAGCTCTGACGAGGAGGTTTAATATTACAACTAAAAAATCAAATGACGTGTGAAGCGCATTTATTTGAATAATTTAAATTTGCATCCCTCCTGCCGTAAGCCATTTACAATTCATTGCGATTTCTCATAACTCCAAAAAGAGTATCGTATTATAAACGAAACCGATTGAAAACGTTTTAAACCGATTTCTTCATGTCTTATTTCGTTTGAGAATATTGCATACAGCGCCATTCTCCGCTGGCGGTGTTTTGTTTATAAGTGTGTGTGTTTGTGTTTGAAAAATAAAACCCCATGACCTCCTGTAAACTATTACCATGTTTGATAACATTTTGTAAAGTAGATTTCTTTTTATGGCCATTTCAAAGGGAAACTTTAATTTTAAAGACCTGTGTAGAGTCACAATTTTGAGTAAAATCTTCGATATCAATTACAGTTTTTTATGCATTTTTATGTTATAAAACCATTTTTATTTAACTTAGTGAGGTGATGCCTGGCGCTACATCTCCCCTAGGTTTAGATTTGACCTTGAAGTACTTCAAACTAGTTTTCCAGGTAAATTTATTTATTTTTCCTATGAAAAATTATTTAAAGATATGGTTTTATTGAAATTAGTGAACAATTAAACTGATGTTTCGAATAACGATTTATTTTAACCTAAACGGGTAATTAATTTATATTATCAGAATTGAGCACAGATTTTCAAAGCTTAGAAAATAGTATACTTTATGTATTATTCCTCGACAGAATTGGGACAATAAATGATCTTTGTAACTGTGCGGGTTGTCTGTTCTTAATTTTTTTTATTACTTCTGTTTACTTTCATTGTTCATTGTTATTTCCAAGTAATTAAGTATGTTTACACATCATCTTCAATAAAATAAATTGGCAAATTCTTTATAGAGAAACTAAACATTTTATTGTATAAAGCCGGAAATTGATTTTACAATTAAGCAAGGAATTGTAAAGTAATCATTTGAAGCAATTGTAAACAATACAATGTCTTATTATACAGTCCTGGAAAAAAGTATAAAGTCGGGCGATGCCTAGGATTTAAGGAAATAAACGCTCGTTCTACTTTTTTGGGACACCCTGCATATATATAAATATGATAATTTTTAATTCTGCAACTGCCTAATGTTTCTGATGCAACAGAATTCTGAAAAGAATCAGCAAAAAAGTAAATATAAATTCTTGTATAAATTACTTTTCAGAGTAGACGCTTTACTTCATGGCAAGGAGGAGAACACCCTCTGTACTATCCAAGAGGAATAGTATCAATGTATCGTCATGTTATGTTCTTTTGTATTGATGTAAGTTTTATTAATCTCTCACCTTTAAGATGATTATTGTCACAATAATAGCATAAATTATAATTTTTTAACCAATATAAAATTAGCTACCATTTTTTATATTAATTATTGATGTTGCATTTTGAAGTAAAAAAATAAGTTCTTTTGATCTGTAAACATCATGCGCAGTTTTAATAAAATACATTGAATGCTAAAGGGACCCTCCTTAAACGTGAGAACATGTAATCGAAAGCTCCAAGAATTCTTTTCATTGTATGCCTGTTTTGACTTAAATTATCTACAATTTTATTTCGATTAGTACTTAATGTACAGAGCAGTTTAAAAGAGCTTAAAAAGGAACGAGAGTTTAAAGATAACACCATCAAAATAGTTCCAGAGACGGCATTTAATACTAGGGAAGTTCACTCGTTATTAAAAAAAATAAGTACAAGCAGAATGTCTTATTTTGCTTGTTTTCAACGTCATGTCAACAACCATGCCAGTTTCATCACAGCTGAAATGTCATGTTTTAAATTATGATAATGTCTGAGCTGAAATGCAAACGTGCCTTTCGTTATAAGACCATCGCCAATGGCTCAGGATCTGCTGGACATGTTGTTGGTACAGATGCTATCCAAAAACTTCTTCAAGAAATATTCGCTATCTCAGAAAAATAGGGTTGGACTTTAAAAGACGGTAAGGTCAACAAATTTAAATTTTTCAAGCCATTACTTGCCAAATTCGGCATTAGATTTAACATGGTTAAGATGTAACGGTTGGCGACTATTTTATCGGTTGGCAAAAGTTTTGTGAATTTGGCGATGAGGTCGCACCATGTTTTTAAGCCAAACTGAAACAAGCAGGAGGCATGAGCATATTGTCCCCGAAAACGCTGGATTAAAAATTAATAACAGAAGTATACTACAAGATAAAAGCCAGGTAAAACTTTGGGGGGGGGGAGATGGAACGTCTCCCATTAATGCTGTAATTACGCCAATGTACCACTTTTTGTTACTTTCTTTTTTCTTCACAAACGTGTTTCAAGAATTCGTGTTTTACCTTGAAAAAATTCATTAAATATAAACAAAATGAGTTAAAACTTATGAACAAATTAATGATCGAACAGATTAGTTTGCTTCTGGAATAATCTATGATTCTGATTTGTCCTTGAACAATCTAAGCCTAAAAGTTCCTATCTCTATCCTGAAATACAATGTATTTAAATTCATATTTTTTACAAGAAATCTAATTCGATAACATATTTTTCAGCTCTTTCAACATGCAAAAGAAAATCCTTCTCAAGCAAAGGTGAGTGCTGTAGGACTTTTTGGAAGAGTACTAGACGATGAAGAACTTCTCGAAATGGCAATGGAAAGGCATGGTGACGAGCATATGAAATTTTTCTCCAAGACGATGTATTTAAAACTAATTTACAGGGTAAATAATCAGTATAATTAGTTAATAGCAGTTATTTTAAACATTTATACTCAAATTCATTTGAATGTTTTCTATTTAGATGTTTTATGGTACGAAAGTGGTACTTAAACGAGCTATCAATCACTACAAAGGGTATACCGTGCCTTCTATTAAGTGCAAAAATTCTGAAGAACTGTTTGATCATCTGCTCTGTTGCTGCTCCGATTTAAGCATGGTTTGTGAAAACTAACATCAATTACTTTTGCTGGATTTCCAATAAATGAATAATGGATGCCTGTCTCATTTTTCTCTAAATATTTCAGGCTATGAGATCTCACATGGTGTGCTCCGAATCTTCTTCTTTTTTGAATATGTTCATATTTATGATTCTACAAAAAGCAATTGGAGGTAAGTAAAGCAGAAGTTACCATCATTTTAAGAAATGCGCCTTCTGAATGAGCAAATTCGAATAGCAAGCAGGGTAGGAAGAAACGCCATTGTACCAATTTTTGATACTTTCTTTTTTCTTCACAAACGTGTTTCAATAATTCGTGTTTTACCGTGGAAAAAATTTCATTAAATATAGACCAAATAAGTAAAAATTTCTAAACAAATTAATGATTGAACAGATTAATTTGCTTCTGGAATAATCTGAAAAAGATATATAATAAAATAGAAAATAAACACTGGAAATACATTTTCCTTTAAATAAAACCATTATCATTTTAGGATCGAGAAGAAGACGCAGACTCGATCTTGGAGAATTTTCTCTTGGTTTAAGAATAACGTAAACAAAAACTGAAGTTATAACAAATATATTTTTGTTCGTTTCTCAATAAAATATTTTATGGTAATTTTATTTTTTAAAACCTTTTAAATTTTATATCTAGAATGACAAGTAGCTTGGGCATTTTAAATTTTTTATAGACATATATTGGTGAAGCTGAGACTGTTCTGTATAAAGTTTTGCCCATGTTGTGACCTAAATTCATTGAGTAATTTTGATTGGATTTGAACAGACGAGCGAAGTAATACCCAGATAGCATATACACTTGCAGCAAGTTTGATATTTTTCTTGATATTAGCTTGTTATAACAAACTTGATGTGGCAACTTTGAAACGAACTTCCTGCAAAGTAACAAAGCATAATCGACCAACCCACTTGCAAAGCAAGTTTGCTGTGAAGATGTCATGACGAACTACACACCACGATTGCAAAACAACAAAGATGATAGCACACTTAGAGATAATCTTTGTCTCTGTTTTAAAAAACATCCGATTTTTAATAAAATCTCCTAGACCGTCCTTCTTTTTATTAATTCAATAAATCAATGATATATTTGTAAAAAAACTAACTTTTTATAAAAAAAATTGAAAAATCCTCCATCTTTTTACTAAATATAGAACTCGCACTTTAAAGAAAACTATATCGCCTTTTTTCTTTATGTTGAAATTTTAACGTTCATAAGCAAAATTAAACCTGAAAAACAGTCAATGTTCGTTGAAAAATAATAACTTGTCCCATTTTAAAAATAATTACTTTTCAACTCTAATTTCATAATTTATTGTGCTAGTAAAACGTAGTTATTAGCGAAAAACGCTCTCTCTTTGACTTCAAATCATATTCTCAACTCAAAATTTAAATAATTAGTGAAATCAAGAAAACAGTTTAAAATAAATCGTATAGATGATGGTCTATTAGCGCAATCTATCTTCTCCTCTCGGAGCCTAGCTCGCCAAGAGGTTAGAGCGACAGGTTTAGGAAGCGGTAGGTTGTGCGAGCTCTAATCCGAGGTTGTGTTCCTATTCTGCTTTTGCTATAGTTTGCAATGAGTTTGACGCGGCAAGCTTGTGACAAGTTTGACGCGTGGTGACTAACTCGTTTGCGTTCACTTCTTTCAAGCTTGCACTCTTGCCGTGTCAGGATTGCTGCAAACTAAAATTGCTATATGGGTAGCGGTAGTAGTAGTGGTTTCATTAGCGGCATCTCAACATTTTACTATCTGAAGGTTAATTCTGTGTCGGTTTTATTCCAGACCCAATTTGGAATAAATTATGTTGTATCATTCCTCCAATATTATTATGGACTGATAAATTGTTGATATCAAATTCCAACCTAATTTCCTTGATGATTTACTTATTTCTGAGGGTCACGTATAATTTTTTTATTGAAAGGATGTATCGTGTTTTAGGTTCAATATTTTAACACGGAAATGTTTTTAGGTTGTCATAGTTTCAATCAATTGCGGCATAAAAAATTCGCTATGTGAAGAAAAAGCACTAATGTGAAGAAATTAATACTGCAGAAAAGTTGTCATAAGATCGACAGACAGGTTGACATTGTTTCTGTAATTTGCGGGATGTAAAAAAAAAAATAATGACAGATGTGGAAACCCGGTAATGCAGTTAAGTCTAAAACACTATCATTATGTGATGTTTCGGTATCTGGGTTCGATTATCTGAATTATTTTTATTCTCCCTTCTTTTGTGTCTTCCTGTCCTCTTCTCTGTAATTTCGTACTCCCAAGGGAGGGGGAGGGGTTTTATCCATAAATATGCGAATCATTGGTTCTGAGGATGCAGAATTTGCAAAGCTGCATAGTAATCAGTACATAATCAGATGGTTAAACTTCGATTCACGTGGTCTATTTTGGGGTTTTAAGAATTTTTTTAATTAAATATATTTGTTGTTTGAAAATGTTTAAACCAATTATAAAAAGTCTAAAAAATGAATAGAAAGAATAAGAGATTAACGATATTTACATCAAAAACTTATTGAAATTAAAGAAATCTTTTCCAAGAATGCTTATAATGCTTATTTATCACAAAGGAGCGTGGGAATATTTTTAGTGTTACTTCAGAAAGATATCCTTACCATCTTAAGTCGCTTATTAAAAATTAGTTTGATGTTTTTTACTTCCCATTATATTAATTTCATAGTCCTTCTATCCTCCAACGTGTTCTTAAAAAGATTTATGGTTAAAAAAGTGTTTAATAATTTTTAAAAAAACGAATGATAAAAATGGTGATGAAACTGATATAAATGACGAAATATTTATGAAGCAAAGAAATCTTTCTTTCAAAAATCTTAACATTCAAACTTAAATTTTCAAACAGAAATCAACGCCGATGTTTACAGCGATTTTTCCCAACTGCTGACCACATCTAGTGATGTGGAGAGTGCGGATGTTCCAGCTGCAATGGAGGTAATTGTTTCTTGTGTACATCTATGTGCTTTAAATCAAAGTTTTCGAAAGTTCCAAAACTGCTTCTAATCGATTCATTCTCCCAATTATTTCTGTTATATATTATACTTCATTCATTTGTTTATTTCAAATATTATCATTTTTACAATGACTTCAGATGAATATTGATGAATAATTTCCCAAATATTTCGGTTGGATATTTTCCTTATTATATTGAATCTATAAAATGTATATTAACGAAATACATTTTAACCCAATGGGGCACATTACCCAAAAAATGGCCAAAATAACAAATTTTAATTTATTGACTTATTTCGTTTCTCTTATCGTTCTACTAATTGTATCAAAATTTAAAATGTGTACCTTTAATATTTCAGAAGTTATTTAGATTTTTATTTACGATGACTAATGAAAAACATGCGCAAATGACCTTTAAATGGCTTTTCCCCATGTAGAACTTTGCTCCACTTTCTTGATTTCAAAATGCTAAGACTTTTTCCTTTTTAAGATAGAGCTTTCAAATTTTTTGTGCATGTTTATCGTTATGTATATGGTAAAACTGTGCACTCAATAAGCATTCAGTTGCTTAGTTTTTTTTATTTTCAAGATATAAAATGAGAAACTTTTGAATTTCCCCATATTTCAGCATATAATTCAGTAAAATATCTATATTTAAGCGAATATTAGATACACCTTAAAATCCATGCACAGTTTTGTGTAATGTATTTCAGTGAATCTACAAATAAAATTTAAAGCAAAAATATTCGTATTTGAAAAAGTAGTAGTAATTTTAAAAAATTCAATTTTTCTTAAAAAATTAAATTTCCACTAAACAAGTGGATCAAAATGGATTTTTTCTCCTCTATATGACTTTATGCGATTGTTAAGTGTCAGTACTATCAAAACTTTTTCAATAATACTTCAAATAAAAAATGATGTTGAGAAGGTAATGTATCCCCTTAATGAACGATATTGACCTATCAATGCGGGTAACATTTTATTTTTGTAATTTTGACTTTCATATTTTAGTTTTTTTAGAATTCTTTAAATACCTTCCACGTTTTTGCGTACCCCTTAAAAGGATTTCCACGTCTGTTTGAGAATCACTGTTGAAATTATTTGGAAATTGTTGAAAAAGGAACACAAGCATGTATAAAATAAAATTTGAAAACAATTATCAAAATTCTATTGCACTGATGAAATACATTTATTGAAGATAGACTTTAGAAAGAAGAAAAAAAAATATAAAATTTCCGGCCTTTCTGGAAAACATCATAATTTTTTTTCAGTTTATAGATGATCTATTTTCAAAATGAAATATAATGATTTATAATGTTCATGCACATTATGTGTAAAGCATTATCACAAAATGTGATTAGGTTGTTTAAGCTATATTTTTGTAAAACTTATCTCAACCTTTTCTTTATAGTGAAATATGTTTTTTTTATATTTTTATAAACTTCATAACTTTGCAATTTTTCACCTCCTTTGAAACTGTTCTTTAACTGTCCAAACAATTTAACGCTAATGACAACAGTAAAAGCAAGAATTTAACCGAAATAATCATCTATGAATCGGCAACATTAATTTACACTATTATATCTAAATCCACACATATATATTTACATTGTATTAAGCCACAATTATTTTACATTAAGTTTTGCTATCACAGCACTTATATTATTATAATTTTTCATGAAGTGTATTTTTTTATCAGTTTCATGCTTGGCTTCATTATAAGATTTCAATGCAGAAAAATTCTTAAATACCTGTCAAAAATGTAAAACCGGTAAAAGGACCGAAATAAAATATTATATCAGAATATGTGTGGCGGAAACTGTGCTTAATTGTACTTTGTGCTGGCTCTTAAGGCACATGTGGACAATATCAAACTCCACTTCGTGGCTCACAGCCTCGAAAAATTCGGAAGCTTGATAATTGAATGGACAAAAAGTGGAGAAGCAAACGGAAAATACTACTGAAATACAAATGGATATGTTACTAAGAGATCAGGCAAGTAAGAAAAAGAGGTAAAATCATAAAACACAACTGTCTAAATAATTCAGATAATTTTTTAGATAAGTGCTTGAAAGTGCGACTGCCAAATTCACAGTGGCGTCGCATGGATTGGGATGCACTCGTATGGAAATCAGTCAATTGGCGCCCTTTTTCAACAGCAACTGACATTTAAACCACTAGATTTCCAATGGGATATTCATAGGGTATATTATCTTTATGTGCTTCTCTAAATACAAGTTCAGGCACGTCAAAACTGGTTCAGTTCGCTGACTCTCCGTTGTGATGGAACCAGGGTGCACTCTTTGCCAGCTGTCGGATAAATGTCGGAGTAGAATTTTGAGCAAGATATTTTATAGAAAGATGCCGGATGTTCAATTGAGTAGGTAAAATGTACGGTACAGGCTAGTAGTTGCGTATCATGTCACCGTAGGCTTTAGTGGAGATTCTTTTCAAGCGAGCCTGTAGTGGAGAGTCCTTGGATTTTGGTTCGGGAATCATTCCTTTCAAAATAAACACAATTGGATTCACTTCATGGCAATTCTTTCAAGCGAGCATGTAATGGAGTGTCCTTGGATTTTGACTCTGGAATCATTCCTTTCAAAATAAACACAATAGTATTCTCTTCAGTAACACAACCGAAACGCAATACGAAAGGTTTATATCAATGAATAGTGAGTTTTTTAAATATTGAATTAAAGAACATTAAAATCCAAGTTCTTGTTAATAAATTCTTAATTCAATACTTTTCTGAAAATTGATCCACTAATGAAAAGAAAACTACAATTAAATGAGCTACAGTTGACTTATATTTACTTATTTTTTCACGCTGAGTTTCACAATTGTATTAATGAGCTGAAGTAATGGCTAATGCTAAGCGCACACTTGGCACAAAAATGTTGCAAGTATTCGTTCTCACTAAAACCAATATTGCTTTCGATAAATATGCTTCGTATTCAATGTTTCATATGTTTATAATGAAAAATGATGTTTTAAACATTAGTAATTAAATATAATGCTTGATACATGAAACACTTTATATTTCACTTGTCATTTTTATAAATAAATTCAAGTTATTTTAAAACTATCAGATGTAATTTCCAAGCGTACATAATAATATTTGCAGATTAAAGAGAGTAATAAAAATTGTTTTGAAAAATATAACGATTCGAAAGTAATTAATTTTGAAATAATCATTTTTCTTCCGAAGTTCTTCAATTATGATTTAAAATATTTTATGTTACAATAATCATAAAATACATACTTAGGAGGGCTTTCTAATTCTTAATTTTTTTAAGTTTAAGAGGATAATATAATATTTTAATAAACATAAAAAATTATATTTTATGTTTATTAAAATTATTTTCAATTTACTCCAATGCAAAATAAACCTTATAATAGATTTTACTGTAAATTAAATAAGGTCTTTTTGCTATTCCAAGAATAGAGGCAATCAGTAGATGTCTTCTCCTTAAAAATACAATTTTATTTTATATTTTCTCCTTCAGAATACAGTATGTAATTTCATAAAAATAACATAAAGACAATTATATTTTTCTTATAATTTGTATTTGTCTTGATATTTTCCTTATAACTTACATTTTGATACATTTGCCTTATAATTTCTTTTCATTGATTAAGAAATGCAAATGCAGAATAACACTGCATTAAAGTTCATGTAATCTATTATATTTCTAATGCGCACATGAAAAATAACTTAAAAACTAAATTTGTTCATTATTTTGAGGAATTATGTTTCCTTTTTCAAGGCACTGCACTAATAAGATTCCTTGTAATGTGGATTTTCGTGATACCACAGAATTAAGAATTAAGTTAAACATGCCCGAACATGTAAATATGAGCTCATCTCTGGCCGCCTCTTTTCAGTTCTCTGCTACCTTAACGTGCCATTTATGCAATAACTTGCTAATATGTTTATTTTGGTTTCCTCCACCTTACTTTAACTTTTTTAAATTTTGGTAGTTTCATCCTGAACAAGTTAAGATAAGCAGAAAAATGAATTTTGTACCTCAATTTTACAAAATGTAACAGATAACGTAGATAATGAAATCCTTGATTTTTATTCGAATAATTGCCTCAAAAAAGCTACTCGATATGTCTGAAGAAAAATTAGCCCTGGTACGTATGCATTAGATTCAAATTCTACAAATGAAAGACAAAGCAGAATTATAAATCGAATTTCTCACCCTGAAAGACTTTTGATTGTTTAATCATTATTGATTTCAATCATAAATAATGAAATTTTCTTTCTTAGAAATTAGCATTCTTCATTTTTAAAGAAAAGAAACCAGAAGACTTTAAAAGTATGAGAACGGAGGTAAGTGTCAGAAGTCGGTTTAATAAAAAAAGAGATTGAATATATTGCAAAAAAATCAAGCGATACAAATGCTGAGTTTCTGGATTTTCTTGAATTTGCAGGAAGCCTTGCGTTGGCTAGAGACATCGCCAAGTACTGCTGGAGATATGTATCGTGATTTCCTGACGAAGCACGGACACCGATGTTTGAGAGAAGTATGATTCCTATGACTTTTCATTGACGATTTTTTTCTATTCTTCATCTTTAAAAATAGGTTAGATAAATTCTTCTGATACTGAAATGCCACCGTTGCCCTTTCAAGAAAAGAACGGAGTTCTCCCGAATCGCTCGAATACGCATGCTTAATTTCCACCCCCTTTCGTAACGTTTGATTGAATAGCCGAGGTTCGAATTTTGTTCTTTAGAGTGGTTCTCCAGATGGTCTTGGGGGACAAAGAGATTTTCTTATAACTCCAATTTCAATAGGACCCATTTCCTCGTTATAAATCCTCCAAATAGCCATCAGATAAGTGGAGTCCTCTTTTGTCCATAAATTCATCAAAAATACAAGCTGCCATTGTGGGTTTTGAGGGAAGTAGAAAAGTTTTCTTATTTTTGAAAGATGAATTCGGGCTTTCAGTATTCTGAGATCCCTGAGCTCCAAGAGCCTTGGGAATAAATGGATCCAAAGAACACTAGAGTTTTTTTTGCTAAATCTGCGGCTGTTTTGTAATCTAAGGAAAAGAGTTTGCCATTAATTTTTAATTGTTATGATATAAAATTAGCAAATAAATATACCGTAAACCCGAGTTCTCTTCCGAGATTATTTCTCTAAAGAACAGGCTTTTCTGATTTTTTACCTCGTGTGTGTTTACTACAGAAACGTTTTACAGAAAAATTTGGATCATACAGTAATTTAATAATAAATTATATTTTTTCGAAATGTTGGGACAGAGTTGCATCATAAATGATATTCTTTGCACTGGTTATTATTTTTCAGTATATTTCAATAATAAATCACTGTGTGCAATGCAGGATATGTTTATTGAAAACATGGGTGGAAGTATAAAAGAAAATAAATTTCATAAATATATGATTTTCACAATTATTCACCATTGTATCCGATGAAATCAGGATGACGTTTTAGAAATCCTTTTCTGCAATTATATTTATCTATTGCCACACCTTTTTACTATGATAAGCGTTTATTTTCATTTTAAGATCTGCACTATTGACAGGAAAAACGAAGTCTCTGTCCTGGATTATTTAAGCTGCAACGACCTTTTCTTTCTCATTGGAGAAAACCAGAGACTTGCAGTTTCCTACATAAAGCTACTTTCTTTTGTAAGAAATTACTCCCTTGGAAACCAAAAAATGGCTTCTGTATCTTCAAGAGGACACTCGCCATATGAAATGGCTTTAATACAAGCTCCTAAGCTCTGAAGGATATACTTACGAGTCTCCAATAACCCTTATAAATCTGCAGTATATATACACATTGTTTACATTATTAATTAATATTAAAAAATGACAGAAATAAATAAGTAAAAAAACTGGGGCTAGTTTTTACGGCAAATTTTAACGGCGCAAAGAAACCCCCTTTTTTGGTGAAAAGTTATCTCACATCTAAAAAATTAATTATTTCTAAAATAACAAACAGCCTATAATTTGCATTCAAAGCAGCAGAATAAAAGCCATGGAAATCAATATCATTCAAAGAAAGCCAAAACACTAAGAGGGAATCTAATTATACAAACAAGGAACACATTCTAGTCCATTTTATCAAGGGCTAAGGACTTTATTCGAAATGGATTCAAGATATTTGGGAAATTTTTCTGTAAGAAGCTTGCTTGCATTACGCCAAATATAGCTTCTCTTAGCCCGAAATTTCCAACAAAAGTCAAAAGAGATCTGCAAATCTAAAAAGCATTATTTTAAAAGAAAAATAAAACCAAACACAAACATAAAAACGCTGATAAGATTTATTTAAAAAATATTAGCCATTTGGCTGTTCATAAAAACAGTCATCATAAAAATAAATTTATCCCATCTCCAGAATATAGAAAAAAATGTCCTCACGCTATCACAATCCCACGGTAACTTTCCGTTAAAATAAGTAATCATCAAATTTTTTAGAGAAACACTAGAACCATGGCGCCATCTATATTCGAAAAGACAAAACAGAAGGAGGGAAAACAGGAATTTTAGGGAATGGAAATATTTAGACATATTAATAAAAAAAGAATAAAAGGCAAATACATTGCTTTTCAAAGTAAAATGCTTTAGCCTTCAGATATTTTGTACTTTCTGCACCAGAGACATATTTGTCAGCACTAAAATTTTTGTTGAAAAATTAGCTCAATACTTTCTTTCTTCTGTAACCTCCTGAATGATTGTAACATATACATTTAAACAATGAAATATCCTAGTCAGTGTTGCCAAGAAACTATTAAAAAAATCTCAACCCATACCCCTATTTGGTTGATTTCTATTTCACTTTTCAGAAAAAATTTTATGATGATGCAAAGTAACTCCGGCTTATGGTCAATAATAACTTTCTTTTATAGTTCGATGTTTATTCATTAACATGGAGAGACGATCCACAGACACTTGTAAAGCTGTTACAGGTAAGTAATTATTTTAGTTCAATTTTTTCATATTTTGACTCGTAATAAATGCTTGGCCCGTTTTAAAATAACGTTTTAACACGAACATTTCGAAAACTCTCCCATGCTCTCCAGACATATTATAAGTCCAAACAACCAATCTGAAAGCTTTAAATATGAGCCAATAATTGAGCATATTTAATTTATTAAAAATTTCTGAGTAACTGAAATTGCATGAATTTTCCTTACACGTACTGCACTTATAAATTTTGAAACTAATAGAAAAATGGTACATCAAAGTATACAACGGATACACAATTCTTCCTATCGATATGTATAAATCAATATAACTTGTCATTGTAAATCCATGTTTTGAAAGAAAATACACAATTCAAAAATTTTGGTTACTCAGGCGGTGTTGGTGCCCTGAATAATGGAGAGTTTCTTCTTCTGAACGAAGCAAGTTTTCGTCATTAAAAAGTGTGAGAGCAACAACTAAGTATGCATTCAAATGTATTTTCATTATCGGCTTTGCAGGTCATTTTCAAATGGTGTGTACAACCCGCTGGAAGGGACTTATTGATCCAGGATCAACTTGAATCATATAGTTATACAAGTGGGAAACACCATCTTCAAATGATAAATGACGTCTTAAGTCATCAAAAGATAATGACGTATGCAAAGATGTTACGTAGAATTTGTAAATGTTTGGTCTGGCATTTCTCGGATGTCTTAATAAAGCCATACCTCATACTTCCTCTTATAAACGTGGTGAGTTACTGAATGTTGTTGACGGATATTTTGCCAGAACTTTGGGATGAGTAACAACTGCCATAGGTGATGTGGTTTAAGCAATATAAAGCCTCCCTCACATTAACTATTACTCACGTAAGCACTTAAATAGGACATATAGACAATGGTGGATATCACTTGGGAGTTTCATATCTTACTAAACGATAACCAGATATATCCTTGATTTCTCTCCTATGGTCACCAAAAAGCTTTCGTAACCGCCACGCCTTGAATAGTGCTAGTAATCTCGATACACATATATCCCTAACTGCTCCAGTCTTTCGAGGTACACCTGGAATCATCTTGAATATTTTTCATACAGCGATGACGTCAAGCACGTGTCACGGTTCTTTCGAACATTTCTTGTGAAATATTGCGTCTTGCAAATGTTATAAACGCTATTCTTGATACGTATTTTTTTCACATACGAACTATTCTGGAAATTATTTCTTTATATGTATACTTCAATGTCTTTGTATGATATTCCCTCTAGTGTTGTAATGGCTTTCAACCAATGAAAATTGACTTATAAGGAAGGAAAAGCAAGCCATTTCCTTTTGGGGAAACGTTAGAAAAATAACTCTAAACAGAAAAAAAACATGAAAACTTTTGGGCTTTGGATACGCACCATATGTATTAGTATGTGATGCGCGAAAATGCTACGCTTTTCCCATTCATATTTGAACAATCTTAGACTCTCAGAAATTTTAACTTTTAATTTAGTACTTAAATTATTAAATGCATTTACCATGGATATTGATTTGGAACCTTGTATGTTGAAAGCATACAAGTTCCTGGATACCATTTACAATTAATATTTTTCTTCCGTATTATATGTTTTTCGAAACTGAATTACATTATTTGTGTATTAAAAGACACTGAAAATTTGTATTTTCACGTTAACACACAAAAGTTTACATTAAGTAGGAGAACGATAATTACGAAATATTGGAATTAAAATGTCATTTATTTATGAGAAAAGGGCCAAGAAGGCCTTTTTAGACAACTATATTTAACTGCTTTTCCCGACGCTGTCAAAACAATTTTAAAATCCAAAATTTTTGAAACTGTTTGAATTTTTATCAATAAATTTAAATTTATTCACAGAATCTAGTAGGAAGTGTTACGAAAGAAAAATCTGAGAAAAAAGACGAAGGCTTCGAGAAATTAATTTCTGGATTGAAAGCTCCATTGACTCGTATTAATAAGTAAGGAAAAAATCCATATGAATAAGTTAATTTTTTTAACTATCACGACTATTTGTGACGATTTCTCAAACTTTTTCAGATTATTACTGAGAGTGCTTCTTCCATTGAGTAGAAAAGCAGTGCTGAACAGAGAATGCTCAAAGGTATTAAAACGAATATATATACTTGTACTTTGTATTTAGCAGTCACAGGATTCAGAACTCCATACTTTCATGTATCAGCAATATCCACCTTCAGACATTTCCTTTTACATCATCATAGACTTTTTTCACGATTTGTTTAGTTAATAACCTTTCTGTTTTTTAAAAATTTAAGTAAGACGTCCTTTTGTCAGCTCTAAAAGGGGTCGTGCTACATTTGTTTCGAAGATTTCTAATAAAATCAATCTGCTTTGTTATAGAAAGATTGAAACTATTTTTATAATTCCATGAGAAAATTTGGATAACTGAAGTATTTAAATTTGAATAACGAACGTATATGTGCAAATAAAAAATTTTTGGTGAGTGTGATAAATGCTGTAAGCGGAAAATCATTGGAATGAAACTTTAAGTAAGTATAACATCCTTTCGTTAGCTCTAAAAGGGGTTGTGCTACATTTGTTTCGAAGATTTCTAATAAAATCAATCTGCGTTGATATAGAAGGATTTAAACTATTTTTATAATTCTATGAGAAAATTTGGATAACTAAAGTATTTAAATTTGAATAACGAACGTATATGCGCAAATAAAAAAATTATGGTGAGTGTCATAAATGCTGTAAGTGGAAAATCATTGGAATGAATTAAGATATAGAACGAAAATTCTTTCTATTACTGTGGAATTTTCTCGGTAAAATATCAATTTTTGAATTCCCATACCAGATTCAAAAGGGGTGTTTTAAGCTATAAAATAAACTATAAAATAAACTCTCAGATAAGGCTATAATAATATAATATAAAAAATTATGTTTCTGACTGAAATTTGCCATTTTTATTTTCTAAGATGTGACACAAAACTAAAATTCATTATTTTGATCAACAAACTACTTTTACAATGATCTCTCTGAAAAAAATAAAATATTCCAGAATATGTGATTCAAAAAAATGTGGCCAAACTTTGAGGTCAGGCATACAATAAGCAGCCAAAATCACGTAGGAACATGGGTGAACAAACGTTATCTGGATGCAGCAGATGGTATTTAAAACAATACAGCGCAGGCCAAAATGCTGCTATCTTTCTGTATCTTAACGGTATTTAACTGATATTTTTTATATAAGTTGCTCTATATACCTGTCTTTGAAGTTATGAAAGAAAATTTACGCTACGTTTCGAAAATACACTGTAAAAAATTAATTCCTACGCATGCTCATATTTTCTCTAATATTCAAGGTATTTATTTCAAATATTAATCGAATTCTTCTCTAATACATTGTCAAGAATTCTGCAAATTTCTTATAATTTGGTTGAAAATTTTGCAAATTATAAGGAAAACACATGCGGAAAAATTTGGGATTTTTAAAGAAAACCTTTATTTCTCATCGAAATTCGTGCTATTTTTGCGAAAATGCATGTAAATATTGAGCGGATCACACAAAAAAATTAAGAAAGTTGCAAGCCATTATCAGCTTTCTAGAAAGCGAGGTGAGCCAAAATCCCTTTCCGACTTCATGAATTTCTGGTCGATTGCTTAAATGCCTTCGTAACCGAATCTTAAATGTAAATTGTGAGTAAAACCTATTCTTTATATGGTCGAGTTTCGAGGAGATATTCGTAAAAAATTTCAAATTTCTAAAAGTGTCCGCAATTTTGACCAGCGCTGTATTACCATCTGCTACCTCCGGATGGCGTTTGCACACCCATATTCCTATATGTTTTTGGATGCTTATCGTATGCCTAACCTACCCTTAAAATTTGGTCACGCGTCTTTTCAATCACCCTGTAGGGGTAAAAAGGTTTAAAGCATATTTAGGGTTCTGGCTTATAACAGTTAAGAGTTTCATAGCGCTTGAGTGAAATCAAAAGTGATGACGTCCCAAATTTGTAGAATCTTGTTCAATTACTGAAATATTATCCTGTAATATTTGTGGAAAGGATTCCAGGCTGAAAAAAGTAATCCTTTGTTTTGAAGATTTGTTTTCAAGAAGAGGAAATCCTTTATTTATTTTTTTACGAATATGTTAAGATATTCTCCATGTAATAAGAAATTCCGTAGTCACTTATTAATTAAATACAATATAAAGTGGACAAAAAATTATCAAATGTTAATAAAAAATGTTAATTAAAAAAGAAACGCAATGCAAGTTCTTAAATACGGAAATACGTACTTCTCTGGAAGTATCGGCATTTCCATATTTAATTAATAACAATAATTACTAATATTTGTTTATAAATACGCAATAATTTCATTGAAACGTATGTACATATATATTTCAATCTAGTAGAAATGCCAAAGAGTCATTATTTTTAGTTTTAACTCTTTACAAGTATCGCATTTGTGTTATTGAATCCATATACATTTTTATCTGCAATAATTTCATGTTCTCATTTTTTGTGAAAATGGATGATATACTTAAGAAGGCTTGAGAAACAGTCTATTTCCTTGTATTCAGTGGACTTAAATATGATAAAATTATGTTTGACAGTCTCTTCTTATACGTTCTGTTAATGAGTGGAGAAAGGGATACAGAAAACTCGCCAAACTGATGGTTCTGGAAGGACGCATTCCAGATGAAAACACACTCTTCTTCATGACTGTGGAAGAAGTAAAGGAGTTACTTGAGACGAGGTCGCCAAGAATCATTTCGAAGTAATTCAAATCTATCAACAATATATAGAATTTGCACAGACTTTAACGTATTTAAAATCTGCTTATAAAGTTTAAAATTTGTCAATCCAAAATCTAATATATTATAGATGGAACAATTATTGCAAACGAACAAATTTTGAAAAATAAAATGCAATTTTAAACTTTCAAATCATATTTAATTTTTAATAAACTAAAAAGAAACTAAATTTAATTAATACTACAAGGAAAATGTTTTTTAACCCGAAGTTGAGTATGGAACAAGGTTTACTTACTTACTTTGTTATTAGGTAACTTGTTACTTACTAACAAGGTTTAATTTTAAATATGTCTAAGACATGTTTTCATAACTTTAATTAAGTGTAAGCTTTTCCCTTAAAAAGGGTGTTTGGGGGTGATAGCTGCTAAAATATAATTCAGGAGACGAGCTTCAGTGCTTCAAAAATTTCCATGGTCTGTGAAACAAATCAAATTGCCATTGCGTGAATAATAACAGTGCTATTTAGTAGGCGGAGCCCCAATTCTTTCTATGCATAAAGTTTGGCGCTTTTCAGATAGCACCAACATTCATTACTAAGATTCGGACAGGTATTTCTGTCTAGTATTCCGTTAACATAATTTGAACAGAAAAATGCATGTTTACTTGAAAAATTTCAAACAAATTCGTAGAGAAAGACATTTACTTGATTTCTTTTGTCTATTTTTAATTAACGAATCGTTTTTTGTTTTCATTTTCTTCTTAAGGTACTTACTTTGTGCCACGGAAAAGTTTACCCAAACTTTCGTTTTCTGAGAATTGCATCGTGGGATATTTTTGTAATGTAAATGAGTTCGTCGTTGCAATGTGTTTAAAAATCCCGGTTCTTTAAGATACAAATGTTACGTATTTCATTTAGTCTTTTAAATTGATTATTTTTATCAGATGTTTGTGTAATCCTATTACAGTGATACATTAGGTTAAGTTGAATTATTAGTTGCAAGCAAAACTTTCCAATTCTGTTGTTTATATATGATTTGAATTCAAGCTTTAATTATTCTTCCAATATTTAGAGCTAATCATAGGCGAAGACGTCAACCAATTATAGACAGATACATTTTTCCAGAAATAATGAAAGGTTTTCCCAAACCGGTAAGTTCGATACGTGTATTAAATGAAGTAAAGTGATTCAATTTAGAAGAATAAAATAGCTTCTCTTCGGGTTTTTTTTAATGTTTATGCTAATGTTTATATATATTATTTTTAAGATGAGTAAGTAACTGCAATGTTTAAGTTAAAACATTTATATTGTTAAAGTCTACCCTATATGAACCCTTAATAACAATTCTTTAAGAACTGTAAAAATGGTGAATTGGATATAAATAGGTTCATTATATTGAGATGTTTTATGAATAAAAGCAAACGTTAGCAGAAAAAAATGTTTCTGATTGATATAATACTGTCAATATATTAATAGAATTGAAGCCATTATAAAATCAGATTGATTTTTTAGTTAAAAGAGTTGATAAAGGTAATGGTTTGTTAGTTGGTACTGATAATATATTTCAATGGAAGTGTTCTATACACAGATTAATTTTCAATAGATTCTGTACATATATAGTATCATTTTACACATGTTATATTTTTATTTTACAGATTAATGCAGAGAACCAAATTATAGTGAATACCGACGATAATTTCTCTATGAAAGGTAAATAATGTAAAATCTAAAACTATGGTTACGAAGCACAGTGTTATTTGTTATTTTTATTTCATTTCGTTTATTTATTTAATTTTTTTATTGTGTTATCTCTAATACCATTCAAAATGTATGGTATTAGAGATAACACTAAAGTAATACCACACAAAATGTATGGTATTACTTTATATGTCCTCTTTATCATCAATTTGTTTTGTTTTCATCTTACCAAAATATATAAACATTCTGAAATTATATTTTTCTCAACTTTTCATTAAGATGACCCATAATGAAGGAAGATTTAATAATGTTAGAATTTTATGTATGATCACGGAGTATCAAAATTTTGAAAACCGAAAGCTAAAGCAAGTGATTATTTTGATTCTATACTTATACTAAAATATTTCTCTTTTTTAGGATTGCCTGTTAGTCGAGGTGTGGCTACTGGTATAGTTCGTGTAGCTCTCGATTTAGAAGAAGCTTCCCTTTTACAAGTATGATTAGAAATTATTGAAAGCATTGAAGAATTGATTTCAGTTGATTGAAGATTAATTTAGATGGAACGAGATTAATTTAATCTGCACTGATAGTACAGCCAATGTATCGTAATCGAACCCTGGGGGATTTGTTAACTTATTAAAAACTAATGATTTACAGAGCTGATTGTCTCAATAGGCATTGCTTCTTTCACCACATATCAAACATCCTCAAGTTGCTGTCATGTGAAATGTTAAAAGTCTAACCAAACTAAAATAGTTCTAACCAAACTAAAAACAGTTCTAACTAAACTAAAACAGTTCTAACCAAACTAAAAACAGTTCTAACCAAACTAAAACAGTTTTAACCAAGCAACTAAAACAGTTCTAACTAAACTAAAATAGTTCTAACCGAACTAAAAACAGTTCTAACGAAACTAAAATAGTTCTAACCAAACTAAAAACAGTTCTAACCAAACTAAAACAGTTTTAACCAAACTAAAGCAGTTCTAACCGAACTAAAAACAGTTCTAACCAAACTAAAAATTATAGGTAGAGTAATGTACTCATTTCAATTTTCAATATCATTGACGTAGTTTCAGCATCCTTAGACTCACCAATTATTAAGTGGGTGCTTGCTTCACTGTTTTTTGAGAGGAAGGTCAGGCGGCTGATACGTGAACCTACAAGCCGATTGAACTACTGAGATATTGAATGTCGTTGGTAAAATTTGCTGATTTCTCGCACATGTTTTCGTGTTTTCATCAATCAGATTATTGGCTGTTTTGTTAAGACAAGTAAAAGAGAAATAGCTACTCTTTCTTGAACGGTTTTGAAGTACAACCAAATCAGGTCGGTGATGTTAAAATGACTCATACAGATCAACTAAATTTACTGAAGCAGCTAAAAATACACTAAACAGCATAGGGACCCCTGAAACACGGAAGCGATGCCTTTCATTGGATGCCATAAAATGGCATCTCAAAAACACCAATCTCGGTTAAAGAGTTTGTTACGAAGAACATAAAAAAACTAAAAGTTCTGTCTTTAATAAATTCATATTAATGCTGTTTTTTTATATCGCGATAATCCTGATTGGGTTTCACAAACGCCATTACCCTTAATGCATTCTAAGAGATATTTTACTCTAAAAAATGTTGCTTAGTTTACTTTCCTTATGATACTGGAGGTTACCACTAGTTCGTAGACGAGAAGCCGCTGGATAAGTAACTGGGCTCTCGCGTCCCTGGTGGGTATAGTAAGAGTGGTGTGGCTCGCTTGGGTTCATTTCTAAAGACGGGTCGTACCCCGGTAATACAGGGAGTTGTTGCTCGTATAATGTGAGCTATTTTGCGTCAGTTACAGTAAACGATTTTCTGTCGCGGCGGTCTTTTAGATTCACCGGAAATCTTCGAGCTCCTTAGCATACGATATTTTCGTTCATCCAACAATCCATGTTGGATGGGTGAAACTAAGACTCTATTCTATGTAGTTCGTCTACAGAAACCCTTTTAGCTTTCAACCGAGGCGGTGATATAAGAGATCCATAAAAGGCAAAACAATTGAATTAAAAAGAGATTGCAAATGAAGGACGCTTTGAAAATCAAATTACTCGTATTTGGACAGAAGGCAACACTTTGTTCCCGAAATTAAATCTACAGTAAAGATTACCATTCAGATAAAATACGGTATATATCGAAATGAATTGCGAAGCATTCGTTTTAATTTTTACATAGTTGTGTTTCTGATAGTAAGTGAGGGAAGAACGCACATATGTGCGTACAAATGCCTATGAGTTTAAGTATCATCTAATATGGAAATAGTTACACCACTCCTAATCCTATTAACGCTTTGTAGACATCTTATAATAATTAGTTTTTATGCCACCCCTTCTAGACTAAATCGATTTACAAATTATCAATCATAAAAAAATCTGCCCTCTCTGCACAAAAGGATAAGCCGAAACGCTTTAGTCCAGGCTTATTTTAAATCTCGCCAATATACAAGGTATCCGAGAATTGTTCGACCTCTCTCAAAAATTAATTCAAGAAATAATAATGTTAGAATCATTTTAAAGGTTTTTTTTTTCTTTTTCAGATAGGTAGGTTACCTTCACGGTGTCCCTATCGGGGGGACACAGCGAGTTCGTAGATGAGAGGCTGCCGTATAAGTAGCAGGCTCTCGTCAACCCGAGGGCACAATAATGGTGGTGTGGCTCTTTGGGCCCACTTCCAATGACAGGTCGTACCCCGGTAAAACGAGGGGTTGGTTGCATGAGCCGCTCGTAATGGGGGCTATTATGCAGGAACCACAGTGCCTCACTATCGGTTACGGCGGCCGGTCATTATAGTTTACCCGGATGCTTAGGCAGGTTGGGGTGATGTTCCGTTTGGTCTTACCTTTACGGTGTTCTGGGTGGTAGCAAATTATTGGACATTTCCCATTTCTGAGAGCAATTGTCTGCGAAACTGTTAAAGCTAGAAGAAAAATAAAGCACGTATTTGTAGGGACTTTTACGCTCTTTAATTTGTTATATCAATTATAATTCAAAAACTTAACTTTTGTCGAGATATTCAAGAAAAACTAAAAAAGGAAACTAGAAAGCGCGCATCAGCTTCTGCTGATAGGTAGCCATTGCGTAAAGAAGTTCCTCGCTGTGGCTAATTTAGAATGTCATAATGGTACACCACCTATCTGAAAAAAAAACACTTTTTTATTTGCTCTCTCATTTAAAAAAATGCAGTTGTAACTTTATTAGTTTTTAACTAATTTTTGAAATGGGTCAAACAATTCTCTGATTTCCTGCATATTTGGTTTCATTCTTTTTAGAATGTATCAAGACTAAATATAATATTTTTGTAGCTTCAATAATTCATTGCGTTTTAAAATTAAACTCTTAAATTTACGAACCTAAATTACGAGTTGCTTTGAGTTTCTTATCCGCAGATGGTAGGATGATCTTAGAGGTAAAATGTCACTTAATTAAAACCAGCTCGAGTAGCTTTCTTCTATCGCTTTGTTTTTAAACTGATTTATTCATGCATTTCGACTAAGATAATCTTTGATTAAACGGTAAGATCTAATGTAAGTATTAGAAACTCCTATGAATAACATCAAACCCATAAGGGGACATACGACCTTTAAATCTCGAAAATTTTCCTTTTTTTGAAGAAAAAAATATTATTTCCCAGTCTTTTCTGAACAATTTAAAACATTCCGCTTTAAAAAATTCCCATAATTATGAAAGCTATGAAGGGAAATGTATCAGCTATTCAACGTAAACATTGAATATGGTCATATCTTTAAAGCACTATATCTGAAAATGTGTTTTTTTTAATTGAGCGCACGATATTTCAAGAACTATTGAAAATTCTTACATAAAATTTTTACTGAATATCTGTTCTGCTATGTTCTACAAATTGAACCACCACAGTTTTGTACATATTTTCTCAAAAGAAGTTTTTTGGTGGAGTTAGAAACGTTGAAATTTTAACAATTTTTACCGTTTTTATTTTAAATAGGTATATAAAATAAAAATTAAATTTAAATGTTAATAAATTGAGGTTCAGTTTCTTAAACAGACTGTTTGGATTACCTAGATACCCAAAATATTGTGTTTAGACCAATATTTTATCCGTAATCATGCGCGCAAGGTGACTATCTCATTTTTCCTCCAAAAATTATACCCATATTTATTACTCTCTCAACTAAATGCATATCAATATTAAGATTTAAAAATGTGTGTACAATAACAGAAAGAACAGATATTTTTCTAGGAAAAAAGTTAGTATGTGAAATGTTTTGTTTTAGAGATATCATGTATCGAATTTGACAGTTTTCCCCCCATTCTTCGGATATTTAAAGGGCGTATGTCCCTTAATAATTAATCTCATTATTGCAGTTAATTTTAGTTTTGTGCATGTCAAATGAGGTGGCACAACCACCGAATCTAACTACCTTGAAAAGTAAATAACTTATATAACGTATACCCACATTACCCAACTACTAATTAATTATCTTACTTCAGCACGTGTAACTGCGATTAATAATTCTGCTTTTTTTTCAGCCCGGTGAAATACTTGTGACGTACAGCACGGATATAGGCTGGTCACCGTATTTCCCTATATTAGGAGGTGTAGTCACAGAACTTGGTGGCCTTATATCACACGGTATGATTCATATTTATCTTACTCTAATTTCATGTTTTAGTAGATCAGTTGGGACGGAAGTTTACCAAAGTTTATTAAAATATTTTAAAGTAAAAGCCTATGTACTAATGTCAGCTTATATGAGTTTTATACCTTTATAATGAATGTTCCAGTTTTGGTTAATGAAATGAAGTTGTAGCTTCAAATTAAATATGAACTTTAAATTTAAGGTTTATTATTGAATAATGAGTTTGTTATTGGAGTTTCATTTTACAAAATTCACTGTCTTATGTCTGTGATGAGGTAATAGTTGCATCGAATATAAAAAGTAAACAACTGCGGAAAAGTTTTTCTATCATTAGCATTTTTTTCAGAAATTGGTTGACAGAAATTTATTTTCTAAAGTAGGAGTTCCATACCTTTATTCCCTAGCGTACCCCTCTCTTAATCTTAATATTTTCCCGTACCCGCTAATATCATTCCTCACCACTACCAATGACAACCTTTCGTCAATGAAAAGAAGTTTTTATCAATATTATTAAGGGTTTAGGTTACACTCAATATGACCTTTCTCATTCGGTTAAAGTATAAATCTTGTCCTTGTTTCCTAAAGAAGATAAAAAGATGCAAAAAGTCAAGGGATTATGTTTATCGGACTCATAAGACTTCATACCATTTTCAGTATTTTGGTAAATTTAATCATTGGAAGATGTTATTACTGTTTTAGTAGTGTATTAACAAGACTATATAACAAATTGGATTTCAATAGGAAAAGGTCCATATAATTAAAATTGTAAAGTATTATTTTTATATTTATTATTACTTCTAAGCAAATACTTTAGGCCTGAATGGTTAATTGAATAATATTATTATATTCAATTCTAATTATTAATTTATAAACTTATATTAAACACTCTTCATTTAAATTTCAGCTAAGATGCTATAAACTATACTTTCCCTTGTAGTTGTTACGATTTTTCTTATTTTCTTAGTTTAATTTTAGATATTTTAAAAATATATTATGATTGTAAATTCAGATCGAATTCTGGTTAGATATCCATAAAAAATACTATCAAACAAACTTCAAACTACCTAATTGAACCACGTTTTATCATTGATATATTATTAAAGATATTGCTTGGCTATATTTATTATTGTTATATTGTAAATATAATAATAATAATTATAATATATTTAAATATTATTTGAATGTTGTATTGTAACTATTCTACAACTAATTTTACTATTTAAATCCATTTTCATTCTTTTTGGTTTTCTTTATATTTATTTTATTTGAAATCTATGTTACTAGAGATATTTTAATCTTATTATGTTCCTTTTACAATTTTTGAAAAGAGTTTTCTAAATTTTTCTTAATAAGTTATTATTTTCACGTTTTATTTGCTTCATCAAATTTTATTATTTATTCAAACGTCACTATTGCATTCACTTTTTTGCTAATTTTGTTGTGTTAAATTTTCAGAACTCAGAATTGTTATAACATTTAATTTCGTATTATGTTCTTTCGGTATTATCTATTTTCCAAATTATGTTATTCAAATTCTAAATTGGCATTTTGGGGGGGTGGGGGCTTTCAATAAAGTTTCACGCATACCCATCCAACCAACAGGGAGCCGTTCTGGGTCCGAGCTCGGGAGTATGTGTGGTGATAAAGATAAAGTATAGACACAACACTTGTACCACAATATATAATCTACTGGTCGGGAAAGGGAAGGTATCAGATAGTTAACAGAATTCAAGGTGCTGCGTTCTCCCTTGTATCAGAACTAAGAAAAAGTCCTGAAACGCTCAGACGAATGTCACAATGCCAGACTTGACACAAAGGGGCATTATTGTTGGAACCTCATAATTTAAAACAGTCAATATTTTTGGACTGGAAAGAGCACAGTATCAGCCGTTGTGACAGAGTACACGAAACAAATGGCGTCTTCAAAACACAATGATGGACGAAAGGCAACCCTAGCATATGGGTAAGAATACTTAAGGGTTATAACACATAGCGGCCTACACTAAATAACAATAGAAATGGAAAGACATGAGACCATCGTTTCTCTAAAACAGTCGAAAGGGAATTCCATACAGCGTGCATTTATGTGGAGTGGTAGAAATTCATAATACTTTTACAAACAAAAAGCGATTCTCTGTTGGTATGGGTTGCAATATCTTGACTCAATTTTGCACCTCATGCTTGAAAAGTCTATTCGTTATTGCACTATGGAAGAGGAAAGTCACGGACTTTAAGAGCAGACTGGAGATAGGAGGGCGGTTCACTGCCTCGGGTATGCAATTCATGCGTCAAAATGTTTTAGTACTCATAATAGCCTATACGTGTACCATATAATGAATATTTTACCCATTAGAAAGCGCCACGTCTTCCCAATAGAAACCTCCAAAAGAAATTATATTTGGAAGCTTTATTCTAAGCTTTTAAATCAAATATAAAAATAGATTAAATTCTTCTACAATATGGACATAAGAAAAACTGGGGTATTTTAGAGAAAATTATGTCTCTGCATGTTTTGCACTCCAATTAGTTTCTGTTTTTTATTCCTAGGTGCTGTGGTGAGTCGAGAGTATGGTCTGCCGTGTATTGCAGGGTTGCATGGAGCGACGCAACAATTCAAAACGGGTAACGTAGAAATTTTTAATACGAATCAAGCATTATTTAAGGTTATGTATCAATAACGAAAATCTCAAAATTAATATGGTTTTCTTAATAACTCCGGCTCCCATAAAGTTGGTACATAACAACAAAAATACTCAAAAAGATATATGCTGATTTAAATGAAACTCAGACAGTTGCTTTACTCAAAGTATGAAAGGAAATTGTTATTATTATAGGGGTATTATTTAACATATCAACGCATTTTATCTAACAACACGCTCAAAGTATAATATATGTAGATGGATTGTTTTTTCAATGAGTTTTTATTTTTCCTGCAGTTTTTACTGCAACTATATTGTTTCTAAAAAAATGACGAACTACGTAATGTAGAAGTTCCTGCGACTCCAAATCTTTGCCACCTGATTTCAATAGGGCCAACATCTATAATTTTAAATGGTTATTCTGACAGAGAAATAGCGATAACCTTTCCTTTTTTTCTGAAATGAAATGTTTGCCCTCTAGTGCGATCAACTTGATCGGAAAATCTGACCTTGTATCCCATAGTTAATTCAAACTGTAGGCATAAGGTGATGCAATAGAAAAAAAGAAGTGACATTACTCCCAGAAAAAATATAGCATGCCGGTAGATTCTTCCACCAGGAAATTTAGAATTTTATTCTTTAGAGAAATTAAACACGTGTGCAACAGAAGCTGTTATGTGAAGCACTGATTTTCCAGGTACTCCAAATTAATCGCTGTGAATAATTATTATATTAATTCAGGATCGAAACATGTTTGATGACTGAAACATATTTTAGCATACTTTCAAGTATATTTTAGCCTTCACGGACGACATTGAGAATAGTGGTAATTCTGGAGATAATTTCAGTTTTGAATTCGTTATTTCGCGTATTTTTCAGCTTTCATAGTTTCCTAATGAAAGTATTAATTCTTGTAGAAATCCTGTTATTTGTTATCTTCTTAGTGTCTTAATGCATACATATCAGTTAAATAAAATTTTGTCTTACACGCGAGTTTGAAAAATAGTCTTACTTTTTAAATCGCGTTGAATTTTGAATTACATTATACGAAAGAAAGGGTATCTTACGAAGTTTCGTTTGATTTCTACAATCTTACTTCTACTTGTCAGAATTAAATATATTTAAAGCTGTTGTGTAAATTCAATTTACGACTAGAAACGCAGCTACAGAGGAGTCACCAAAGCTGTATTGATGTAAAAGCAATTGTGAAAGATTAATATTCCTAGCACTGAGAGAAAGAAATTTCTTAAATCTTTTGAAAACATAATATTAAAAAGAACCAGTATTGAAATAAAAACATTGCTAACGCGAATTAGACAAGGTTGGAAAATAGTTCTGCTTTAATCCTCTCACACCGAGGGGGCAGTCCCAGACGGTCTAAAAATTTCCCCTTAGCATCGACGAAGACCGGTCTGAGGCGGTTGGCTTATTTTTAGGGGAGAGTCTGAGATTGCTTGTTAGATAAGCGCGGTAGAGTGTCCAATTAAACTTGCCAATCACAGCTCATTTCCTTAAGGGAAGGTTATTGCGAGTGGTGGAGTGGTGGGGTAAATGGCTACCCAGGTTGGGAGAGTCCAATTCATGTCGCTTCCTCTTAAAAGCTCCCGGTTTTAAACTCGCTAGAAGAAAAAAGTCGCTTCGGGATTAAAGTGATAAAGGAAAACTTAGCTAGTAAAATACTTTAGTAAGAATATTTGCTAAAAATAATGGGTCGATTCAGATTATTATATAAAATAGCTTCTACAACCGTTAATTATCTTGAACGGAGGTTCTTTAGATCTTTTTGAAAATAACTAAAACATTCACAAAATCATTGTAGCTGAATATTTATTTTTATTTGAAATGACAGTGAAAAAAATATTTCTAGAAACTACATTTCGGTCTTTTTTGCATTTTATTGAGCCTGGTGATTCTGCTTTGCTTATTTGAATATTACCTTGCAGGTGATTATGTTCTGATGGATGGGAACAAAGGAATTTTACAAAAGCTGCCTAAGCCAGAAGATTCGTGAAATTTCATTCATTTAGTTTCATATTTTTGCGTCTGATAATCATGATCTTATATGTTAGCAAATAACTTTATTCCTTACATTTCCCATTCAAGAGAAATTTTTGAATACTTTACGTGATAATATGTTCATACTTTTAAAGCAATACAGATTCCCTTTTTTGCGCATCTTTAACGTCTGTATAATTTTTATATAAATTTCTGTAATATTTCTTGAAATAAAAATGTATTTTACAAACCTTTGGCTCATTACTATTTTATTTCGTTATAGAGAACTTTTTTCATTTTCAGTTCAAGTTAGATATATATGATACGGTTAATATGGTTAATAGGTTATTGTGGATAATAACCGGTTAAAATGATAAATTATTTAACATATTGACCGGTTATTATCCATAAAAACCGATTTTCCTCTTCTTCTGCAAAACTTCAACTACTCTTGAATTAATCGTCGCGTACGTCAAATTTACATCCATGCAAATTCATTTGCGTATTTTAATATTCAAAATATTTTATTTTGGATCTACTTAAATAGCTATTCCCTTCAAAAGTTGTTATTTAAGGTAACTGTCACTGATTTTTATCTTTAGCGACTTTGAAATGAATTGAATGTATTCCTGGAGAATTCCAGCTATTGGATTCTACAAAAAAATTGTAATTGTGACTAAAAGAAACATTTACTGACACTAAAACCACGAATATTTAATCAGACAACTTTTGATTTTCATATCATACTTCTGTGTCTTATTAGAGAAAATTAAAAATTCCTTAAATCTTTCTGAGGTTTATTTGAAGAAGGAACACTTTCAGAGCAGAAATTTAAACAGCCTTAAGCTTTAAGTTTTGTTGCAACTATTATAAAAATAGTGCTAAATCTGCAACGTTAAAAATACCATGACTCTTTCTTTGCTGCGGCGTTGCGCTCTGACGTAACGCCGTCACTGAACTGGACTCCTCGTCTTTGGCGTTTGGGTTTGCGTTTTGCGACTGACAGACGCCACCTTGGCATGCTCTTGGAAGAAAAGGGACTTTTTAAAACAATATATCCATGATTTCGACACAAGCGATAATTATTAAATTCAAATTATTATCATTATAATTAAAGTTCGAATGAATGCCACGGACTATAGCAGGCGTTCGTCCCCGTAAGGTTGCTTTGTGGATGCCGACTATAGCCGGCGTTAAGAGTGAAAAGGTTAATCTTCAAGCAGATGTAGTCTGTCCAATGAAAAGTAAAATCACTTTGAATAAAATGGCCCTGTTGATACATAACAGAATGCAAAAGGAATTTTTCGGTGCTGTCTCCGTCCAGACTCATGGAGAGCAGTGGAGTGGAATTTGTATTTTAATGTCCGTCGAATAAGAAAGTTCAAGCATGGCCCTTGTTCACGATCACAGCATTTATTATACGATCACACACACAGAACTTATATACATGGTTTTTTAACAAGAGAGAGAAACAAGACTAGTGCGTAGTAAAAGTGAGCATTGGCGCGCTCACATATTATGGCAACCATTGATCGCCAAGATGCCAATTTACAGTTCAAAGGCGCCAACAGGTGCATATATACACACCAGATTTATACATAATGTATTCAGAAAGTAGTTAAAACTACCATTTCCAGTTTAATATTAAGTTTTAAACTGCATTTATTCGCGAGGTCCTATTTTAACTCCACCATTTGGCATTTTTCCTGTTTCTCTGTGAATATGTTCTTTACGCAATCATAACCTAAAGCGTTGTTTGATTTTTCTTGGAATTTGGCATGAATATTCCTTGCAGTCATTGAAAACGACGTGAGTGTAAGAGTTTTTTTATTGACATTTCAAGATGGTGGCCGTTTAAATGGTTCTGCTCAATGTAATGTTCGGGCTTCTATTCAACGATTCTATTCAAACGGAACCTCATTCATAATGCCTCCAAAAGTACCGATAATAGTAAATGGCATTTAATCGTAATTTTGTTTATTCTGATAAAAGCATACATTTAATGGCAATTTTGTGAATAGTGATAGAAACAGAGATTAAATAATTTATATTCGAATAAAACATAAGAAAGGCGAAGTTCGGGTCCGCGTAGTAGATTTTTTGTGAAAACATCAGAATAAAATCATAAAACAAGTGTTTCGTATTAATATGTAATTTAATTATCAATCTCTTTTATACAATATTTACACAGATTAGTATAAGGGTTACAGAATATATAAATCACAAGTTTTTCGCATGTAGCAAGGGTCTGTGGTAGCTTGTGATTTATCTATTCTGTAACCATTATGCTACTTTGTGTATTAAAGAGATATTGTATTAAAGAGATTGATAATTAAATTACACATTAATACGAAACACTTGTTTAAGGATTTTAACCCGACGTTTTGAAGAAAAATCTACGGCGCGGATCTGAACTGCGCCTTTCTTATGTTTTATTTAGAGTAGCTCTTGATGGCGTCATCTGTTGACAGTATATAGAATTACATTTTGCGTATGCGCAGTAAAACATTATTTACTGCAAATGTTCATATTTCCCGTACTATTCAAATTTATGAATTCAAATTTTAATACAATGTTTCTTTTACGTATTGTCAAGTATTCTGTAAGTTTCGTACAATTCGAAAGAAAACTCTGCATATTATAATCAAAAACATGCGGAGTTCGAAATTTTCAATTTAATACCGATTTTTACTTATATTCTGATGAATATTTTTATTTTCTCACTTTGGGTCCTAGGAATACTCCTCAAGCTCTTTAAAATGACACCAGAATCAACCTCCTAGCTAAACGCGTTTCCACGCTACACTTATTTATAACCTTACGTAAAGCTAATTCATAACAATTACACGCATGTGCCTACAATAGTACGATGACGTCACAGGAGAAAAATACTATGCGAAAAACTCTTACAGACATGATCTATCCGTTGTGGGGTCAACCATTCTTTTCGCATTATTACCCTCGTAGTTATTTGCGATTCAAATCTGACGGTATTTTGTCACACAAGGAAGTTCGACCGACTATCACTGTAACGAGAGGAAAGAGATTTTCACGTCAAAAATTGATGAAACTTTAAAGACTACGGTGAAGAGCAGATCTTGGATATTTTTTTCTTTTGGACGTGAGGTCTACCGTTCATGGAACTAGTAGTTTCACAAGTATCAAGAGTGATGAGCAGATCTTAGTTGTAGTTTTTTTCAGATGAGGGTGAGGTCTACTGTTCGCACAACTACTGGTTTATTGTCGTAGTGTTACGAATATTAATTTACTGTAGTGATATTACATATGTTTATTAATTGTCGTAATGTTACGCATGTTTCTTTTATGTCTACATATTTCCGCAGAAGCCACCATCCTTCTACCCTAAACAGCATTATGCCAGATAACTATACTTTTAATTGCCCATGTGGTTTTATTGTTGGCCCATAATATTTTTAATTCGCAGAAACTATACATTAAATTATGTAAATAAAATAGTAATAAGAGATAAAAATAATCACAAGGGAAAGAATTTCAATAAAGTTTAAAACTTAAACATAACAAAAGACAACCGAATACTGTGATAACATAAAAAATATTGCAAAGCGCAAGAAATTAATATAGCTGTCTAAGCAGAAATAAATCTGACAGTATAGAAAATCTGATAAAATCTAAGGAAAATTATATAAATCAAGACAGAATCTAAAACAACCACACTGCATAATAATTTCACTAAAAAATATGAGATCTCCATTTCAGAAAAATGGAAACCATCAATTTTAAAGGCCCGTTGGGCTGGGGACCAACAAGTAGTGTTTAACAAGGTTTTAAGGATACAACCCTCCACTGAGATAATGATGGTTTTAGAAAAAGTAACTCCTAAAATTGTAACAATAAGAGATGAGAAAAAGAATTTCTAATACTCAACGAAACAAAAAAATACCCAAAATATTAATTAAGACTATACATTAATAAATGCAAAAATAAATTAATTTTTGAAAATTAACCATATGGAAACAAATATAAAAGTCTAATTATCAGTAATTATACATATCAATAGTTAAAATTAATGATGAATATAAGTAAAAAATTCTTCAAATTGATTTTACTATATTGAGAGAAGAACACTGAAATACATATATGATAATAAAATCAAACATGTTTTTTAAATAAAATTCATCAGTTAACATTTCATTCTTAAACAGCATTATATTACAACAATTATTGTAAGAATCAACACCATCAGCGTAGCACAAAATTTAAAAAATAGCATTTTTAAGCAAATAAATTGTATGTAATAAGCATTAAAAGAATTATTAAACTAAAAAAGAATATCTAGAAAAGTTTAAAAAATTAAATTAAATTTTTTAAAAAATATACTATTCTAAAAAATAACAGAAGTTAAACATCAGTGATAATAGGTACGCCATCTATATTAAGTAAAATAAAATTAAAAAGCAATTGAAAAATATTAATGAAAAATAAATATTACCAACAAGTTAGCTAAAAGGATAATTTTTAAAAAATAACATGATAAATTTAGTTATTACTATAAAAATATGAACAAATAAACAAAATTATAAACATTATTTATGTGAGATTATTAATTTCTTTTTAATGAAGCCATACAGGAAGTTCAAAGAAAATTTATATTTCACTGCACTATTGATAAAACTCTTAATTTTACAAAATTTTCCATATTAGGTTTAAAACTATATTTTTGTATATTGATAGATGCGATTTACTTTCCCAGAAGGGTGATGTACTGATATTAAACTTAATTCCATTTGTTTGGTCATATATATTTGTGTGTGTGTACTTATTTTATTATTCATTATTTAATGTCAAGAAATTCTGTAAATAATTTCTTAATATTTTTTTTCTAAAAATGTGAGGTTCACTGGGTAAATATCTTATAATAATGTGAGATATATGCCTATCAGCTGCTTTTGGCTACCAATTGGTTCGCCTAACTTATTAGTTATGATTCAGTTATTTCAATAAAATTTAAAATTTGCAAGTTGTTTAAATTATTTGGTATTTTTGTATTTTATATTAATTAGTTAAAATTAAAGCTATTATCAACTATTACTTCTGAAATATTGATTTGAACTTCTTGTTACTATATTAAAACAATTTAAAATGTATTTTAATGTCAAGTAAAACTGGAATAAGAATAAAAAATAGCATTATTTGAAATAGAAAAATGCAATAATACTTGAAATTCGAGCCAATTTTTAGAAAGTGTTTAAAAGAGAAATAGGTGTAATCAGAAAACATTTGTCTGGGCAATAAACTATTTAAATGCTTTTTTTTAGATTTAATGTCCCATTATCTGTTCCGTTGAATTTTGTAATTGAATGGAACAGATAATGGATTATAAATGCGTTTGTTGAAAGATTTTAGTCAGGAAGCGTATGTTCTACCTACAAAATGAGTTTAAATTGCCTGAAAGTATTTGAATTAAAAAATAACATTTTCTAAGTGTAATTCAGTAAAAACTTCCGGTAGTAACCCATGAAATTTTCGCTCCCTGAATCTCCTGTACAACCCTCTAGAACCTGTTTATTCCTTTTGCCCACAGAGAAGAAGTACCAGAGGTCTCACTCCGGATTTTGGTAAACGATTGCAGCACTACCTACACAGCCCACTTCCTTCCTACCTTCGCCTTCTCCTCCTCGATCAGGAAAAAGCGAACTTATTCCCCTTGAGCAACTTTGACCGCAGATCGTGATAATTAAAAATTTTGTAAAAAATATAAACTATTTTATAATACTCAAACTCATATCATTGGAAAGTTAATTGTTTGCAATTTAAATCGGTATAAAAAACATTTTCGTTCAATAATTCTTTCCGAAGTTATTGGCGAAAAAGTGGTCAATTACGACTATATTTTGTTTAATTTTTAAATAATTAAAATTTGAATTATAATTTGAGAAAAATGGCTCCGAGGTGCACATTTCCACCTTTCAAAGTATATCTGTGCCAAATTTGGTAGGTTCAACAACAGCCTGTTCTGTAGACCGCCAACAGACGGACATTCTCCTTTATTATTAGAAAAGATAGAGATATTTGGGACGTCACTTAAGGTGACAGTGGGCTCTAGTAGGCTTTTTATCAAATTATCTGATTTCTGAAATTTTATATACATAGATATTAGAATATAAATATGGCAAATATCTTTAAAGAACTCTTTTAAGCTAAATACATTATTTTTAAAAAAATCAAATGTTTCAGGTACTCTAATTGTTTTCAGTTAATTTATCATCATTGTCATATAACAATATATTTGGAATTATTTTATAATTTTACTTAAAAATTGATTTTTTGGAAATATTTTTATGCATACTTCTATTAATATGTGCTTTTCTTAATTAAAATTGAGTTTTAACTGTCTAAAAGAAGTCAACACCTAAAATTCATACCCAGATTAATTTTAAGGCGTAATAGGAATCCTTATAATAAATTTTAAATAACTTCCTGAAAGCTTAAGATGCATGGGGCATTCATTCCTAATACATTTAAATCTGAAAAAAATATCGTAATGAGAAAAATCATTAAAAATATAATTACTCATCGGAACCCATAAAATATTCTACTTATTTCACAGCACATGTTATAATGCTATTCTGTTCACAAACAAGCATATATTTTGGAGATAAAATGTTAAAATGCAAATTTCATATTTTGGTCATTTTTTATTAATTTCAAAGTCCACAGTATCCTTAAAATCCCCTTATTACCTTCTTTCTATAAATTCTTACCCGATTTTGTAACTAATTTGCATCAGAAACGATTAATAGAATAATTATCTCAAAGTAAAATGCTTAAATTAAAATGCTAGTGACTTTTTTTCTTATTCAAGATTTATATTGTTACAACATTTGCATTGAAAAAAGTGTTATTCTTGAAAATTCTAATTTCATAAATTTTCAGCCTTTATTCGTGTTTAAAATCATTAAATAGATAAAACAGTTCAAGGTTTATATGGAAACAAATCGGAACGCGGGTAGAATCTTTTTTTCCTAAACAGAGTTATCTCAATTGGCTGTTTTATCAAACTCTTTGTTGAAGATTCTTCTCTTATGAGGCGTTAAATACGATATCAGATTTCGAAATTTTTTATTCAACTCGTTCTCGTGACAGTAAAGCGTTCCTCAGGTATGGGAGCTCTACTAGCTACGCCCGTAACTGTTGCTCTTTCATTACTTTCTACAAGACCATCAGGTAAAATAGAATCAATTGCTTGTTATTTCTCCACCTACGTAACAATAAAAAAGTGATCTGTGAAATTTTCTGGTGCGATATAATTAATTATTATACTGAATCTACGCATGTGTGTGTGTGTTGTGTATATGTGCGTGCGTGTGTGAGTGAGAGAGAGTTGTAATACTACATTGTAAAATTATTTCTAAATTAGATGTTCGATAAAGGGTAATTTTCAAAATCTGCGATAAATTTAACTTGCATTCATATGATTTTAAAATGTGGAATTAAAACCCATGACAAAAAATCGCTTTCTACCAAATACCCTAATGCAATACAGTCAAATGAATCGACAAATGATTATTTACTGCATTGTAAAAGAATGGTTTCTAAAATAAAAGTTGATAAATATTTAATTTTCATCATCTTCTATAAACTTTAGCTGGATTTATAAGAATTATCATATGGTCCATACTGCTTTATTCATAGCAATTTCTCAGATAGATTGTACCATAAAGCTAATATGTGACCTAAGTTGCTGTTTTTAGGATTTTAAATTGAAGCTCATCTCCCTTCAGCATGATTTACATTTTCAATGGATCCCTTCGCATGTAGATATTCACGGAAATGAAATAGTTTACAATCTTGCAAAGGAGGGCTCAAGTCATCCCATTCCCTCCTCTTCAGAGATTACCTTCCTAGAATTATTTTCGAGGAAAAAAGCCAAAAACAAGTCTGAGTGGCTGGTGCCTCCCTCTCACCACTGGTACAAAGGAAGAAAGCCGGGACTTACCTATCCCTACCATGCGACAGGCAGTCCAGTACCTGTCTTTCACTTAGGGCAACAAGATCTACCCTCTCTGCCCTAAATGCCAGCAACACCAAGCATCACCTAAACACATTTCGGACTGTCTAAGACTTGACTGGGGAGAGATTTATTCTTCTCCCCTTTTAGTCATTGATTTCATCAAAGTAAAAGGATTCCTTGATCTGGTCTGAGACCGTCAAACTCGATTGGAGATTAGCAACAACAACAACAAGATTTTAATTAAAAATGCATTAAAGCAATATATTAGAATTAGAACAATTATTTAGAATTGTGCAATAAAACAAGCGTGTTAAAATAGACCAATAAGATGAGGGCAGAAAAAACTGCTTTGACATTACTTAACCGTTTATCAAGAGCAGAAGTATTAAAAGGTTTTGTGTGTTTTCATATATTAACATAGCACTTTCTGATGCAATGACAAAGTATTTTCTTCAGATAAAGGGGAGGTTCTTATGTACTATAAGTAACTAAAATGTGTGCAATGAAATGGCTTTCGAAATGTGTACATTGATCATAATTTGCATAATCAGAGTTAACATCCCGAAATATATAGGGGTATATTCGGTATTATAACTTCAATTCTGTTAAATATTTGAGCCATTAATTAGCCAAATCATGTTGTAACGATGTAAATTGTGTATAAAAATCATTTTTAAAAGAAAGCGTTACATGGATACAGTCAGATAAAAAGTGTTTTGATTTAGGTGCCATCAATAATTATTTTAACAAAAGACAAAAAGCACTTAGGCTGTTTTAAAATAAGTAGGAAATTATGTTATTACATCCTCAGATTATTATTTCTCTACAATTTACTATAATAATTTTATTAAAATAGTTTCAAAATAAGGAAACAGGGATTTTTCTTCTTGTTGTTGTTTACAAAAAGTGGCCTAGATTAGAACACAAACGGTTGCCTAAATTTGAATCTTTAAATCATTGAGGTCAATACCTTACACTACAGGAATAGCTCAGAAAGCAATTATCACCACTAATATTCCTCACAAATCGGAATTGGAACAAGTCAAAGCAGAAAGTAAAAAATAAAATAACACGGAAGCCATCAGTTGTTAGATCAAAAACTACGGATATACGAGGATACATCATTAAGTAAATCACAACAGATAAGAAAAATAATTTACCATGATAATCACTTGGAAACAATTTTATTATTTGACATAATCTCCACCAATGTTGATGCACTTATCCCATCGTTTTATCAGCGCCCCAATTCCAGCTGCATAAAATTCTTTGGGTTGCTGTCTCATACATAGTAGGACTTGAACGTCGTCATCATCTGCAAAGCGTTTGCCTCGAAGATGTTGTTTTAGTCGACCAAACAGATGAAATTCGCTTGGGGCCAAGTCTGGTTGGTCAGTGCTACAGCATCCAGATTACAGCCCAGACTTTGCCCCAACCGATTTTCATCCGACGATGATGATGAGATGATGACGACTTTCAACACGAAGTCCTACTGTGTATGAGACAGCAACCCAAAGAATTTTATGCAGCTGGAATTGGGGCGCTAATAAAACGGTGGGATAAGTGCATCAACATTGGTGGAGATTATGTTGAAAAATAAAATTGTTTCCAAGTGATTATCATGGTAAATTATTTTTTTCTTATCTTTTGTGATTTACTCTCGTATATCATTAGTATCATTTATGAGGAAACAAAGGGAGAAGAGGAAGTGATACAGTGCATAAAATGCCATACTTGGCATTTCAGCATTGTGTACTGGTGTGGATTTGAGAATCGAAAGATATTTTACCTTTAATTGTGTTTAAAGATATTGGTGGTCTAATTTGGGCAACCAGTGGCTCAATCTAGGCAACAGGTTTCCTTGATTGGTCCTGTTACAAAATTTTTAATCTACTTTTTTCAACTTTAAAGTGTATTTCAGAAAAAGTTAATTCCACTGTTCTGAAGATAATGGAGCGACAAAATAATTCCACTACTTGTTTGCCATTAAAATTACTTCTCAAATTACTCTGCATTAAAAATGTCAGGTGCTCGAAATGCTGCGATTTTCTCGTGGGGGGGGGCAGGCAAAATACTTATATTCTAAGATTGAAAAACTCAATTTATTTTTGGGGGGGCATTGCTTTCAATAATTTTTTGTTGAAAATAGAATTCACTAATAGATTGCAAAGCGAAGAAGGAAAAAAAAACACACCCTTTTATCGCAAACTTTTTCTTATCTTGAAACTCATGTTATCTACGACGCTTTTGATATTAACACACGCCCAGCATGGAAGTAGTTTGGCTCTTTCCCATTCTGTATGTAATGTTGTATGGTGCGGTATACTAATTTCTACTGTGTCGTAATTATATTACAAAAAACTGCTTATTTTTTCAACGTTCGGATGGCAAAACTCATTACTACTAAAGCGAGATAGATTTCCGTTTCAAAGCAATAATAATAATTGCAAAATTACTTTCTTAATTATCTGTTTAGGCTATTTTGCTTTTAATGATACAATTGACGAAGGAAATATTCTTCATTACGATACGAAACATCACGCAGCATATGACAAATTTTAAAACCCATTTTGATACTCGAATCAATGTCATGTTTTTCCCTCTTCATGGGAAAATATATGAAATAAGTTTATGAGATTTTAATATGTTCTATATTGAAAACTGAACGAGGTCGAGGCAAAAATCAAGGCAAAATATTAACGTATTAATTGAAAAAAAGATCATTTATAATTAATTTCATTGATTTTACTTTTTTAGTTTATGTTACGTGAGGTCATTTAAACTGTTATAAGGTTTCTGGGGCGCATTCAATTGGTAGAAACGAAAATTTTAAATTACATTTTTTAAGCGGTTTGTCTACTCATCTGACATCGAATTGAAGTTTGAACATACAAAAAAAATTTCATCTTACGAATGCTTTTAAACTAAAATGGATGACTGCAGATTTGACTGAAATCATTGACAGCACTTTGTTTTCATAGTAAAATTGGAAATTCCACTCTACTTGTTTTGTTGTCATGTAGGCGGTATAAGGTAAAAGTGGTCCCGGTTAATATACATGTATACTGTTATGAGCATTGTGGATGAAAATATCGAAATACAATTTTATACATATTACTTCAAAAAAAGAATTCAATTTTCGTGACTTTGGAAGGATATGTGTATGCATATCCATATTTCACTATTGTCTCTATATTAAAAAGCTTAGCATTCATTAATTAACTCCACGCCGAAATTCAATTTTTTTTTCTCATTTATCAACATAAACTACCAGGCTTCACTTTCTCTTCTATAGTAAAATAAACGGTCTTCCAGAATATAATAAACTTGTTCGAAGACTTTTTAGTAATTTAAATTCAGTTTTCATGTTCTATCAAAGCGCTTCTTTCAGATGCATTCTTTTACATTGAGCTAAGATGATAATTTCTTACTGTAGATACTTTAATATAAAGATGCGTCTCATAAATAAGAAAATAGTATTTTTTTCAAATAAAATATTACAGAATGATCCAGAATTGAATTTAATTTTCATTATATGTATGTTGATAGAAATAAATATCTTCGACAATTCACTTCCACTATGACAGTTCACGATAAAATAGTAAGTACACAGTGAAATACGTTGCCATCTAAAATATGAAAACAATTCACGTCTTTTCATTCTTATCATTAAAACTAAAACCGTATGTTGTATAAAATCATATAGATTCAAAGTTTTCAATTAATTGCTGTAAAAAATGGCGGATCGGTTCAAACCAAATTTGGGAAATTTTCTTTTTTTAATCCTTTAAAGCGCCAGTATTTTCTAGTAATTGTACGGATGCTCCATCTTAATACGATAAATATAAAGGTAGATAAACTGATTTTTTTATCTATATAGCGACATTGCTTTTTTTATGCTTGTCTTTCCTGGGCTTTGCGAGATATACAGGGTCTAAAGCGGAACAGGCTTTATTTCCTTAAATATTGTGCTCCTAGACATATACTTTAAATTGCAAAGTTTCGTCAGATGAAGTCGGAATTTGTCTAAAACACTTTGGCTTCTTTAGGGATAGATAATAAAAAAATTTAAAAAATTAAACTTTTATACGACCCCGTAGAGTGAAAAGGTCAGTTAAATCTCTAACTTACATTTATCTATTCACATACAAATTGTAGGTTTCTATCTGCATACCTTACGGAGATATTCGAAGAAAAAATTTATTGACTTCGACCAATTTTCCATGCCTCTGACTGCTGTTCAAACAGACAATTCGATGCGCGTTTCAGGAAAATACATATATTTCCATACTTTAATAACAGGGAGAAATCAAGAAATAATAATTCAGTATTAACTCTCATTAAATTTTAAAATTATCAAATAATACATTAATTAAAGTACTTAAAATAGTTCAAATTGTGGTTTTTTTGACAGCTGTGCAAAAGTGGCAGGTAATATGCTCAAAAACCAGCACTGCTAAAACATAATAATAGAATACAATTGGAATACAGTTTTGAAAAATGGTTTTACTTTTAAATAGCCCAAATTTGTAACTGTAATAATCTGAATTGTGTTTGGTAAATTACAAATCGTGATGAATTCTAACAAAATAAAACAGACAGAGTGATAACCACTTACAAGATATCGTTGAAACAACATGAAATTCGATCTGAAACTTAAAACAGTCAAAAGAAAGAGTACTCGAAGAAAAACAAATCAAAGGCTCAGCGTACTTTGCGTGAGAAATTTTTTTTTGGAAGGGGGAGAGAAGAAAAGATAAAAAAAGAGCATTATTTGACCGGTACAAGCAGGGAGCATCCGAAAATCCAGTTCTGGCTATTTTCAAGCCAAGGACCTTCTATAACTTTAGTTTGAATTTTGGTGCTTTCTAAAACGGCTGGTGTGCAGCCCATTCTGTACCCTATCTTACATGTTGATTCATTTTCTGTCTTATTTTTACTCGTTTTACTATTTTCAACTTCCTTTGATTCTCTATTAGTTGAACTCTCAGAGTGTAAAAATAGACAAATAAAGCAAAAAATCGAAAAAAATTATTTTTTAATATAATTTTAGTGGGTTCTGGAACTCTGCAGCTCTAAAGGACAAGCCACCCTGCCTTTACGTAAAGCTTAATAATATGCACTCTTCAAGAGCAAATAATTTAATATCTTGAATGATATTAGGCTACTAACCCGGATTGCCTTAATTTTCACTTTCTCAAGTTTCCTTCCGTTCTTATGAAGTCTATAGTTGCAACTATCGATCAATGAAACTGAATAATAGTATGTATGATTAACAATTTTTTTTAAGTCATGACGATTGTATGATGTACTACTAGAAAAATGTTTGCATTTCTCAGTATTTCTCTGTTGAGAAAACGTTTGCATTTCTGCAATAAGCATCTCAATTAAATTTGTGAGAAATCCTTTCAAGTTAAGAAATAAATATATCCATTCAATCCATGCAAATGTAATCATTGAAGATAGTTTATACATATATGAGTATGGGGAACATTTGCTTACTGACACTTTTACTCTGCGGGGACCGTATAAAAAAGTTAATTTTAAACTTTTTGTTACAAACCTCCACAGAAGCCAAAGTGTTTTACCTATAAATTCCACTTTTGTTTGATGAAACGCTTAGTGGAAGTATATGTCGAGGGTGCAATATTTAAGGAAATATAAATGTTTGTGACACTTGTTTGGACACCTATGTCTTTGAAAATAGGCTATAAGATGTGCATTAAAACATATATGTCCATGTTCATAGAATCATCTGCATTTTAAAGGAGTGTTATGATTCTAATGATAAGTTTTCATCTATATATGTGCATATGTAATAAAAAAATATGGAAAAAACAATACGTGGCTTAC
>BGPR01000716.1:277662-300033 GCA_013235015.1 Araneus ventricosus | reverse complement strand
CTATGCTTCGTTCAGTTACGTATTACTGTCAACGCACACATATACATTTTATTCGATCTGTTTCTGTTCACTAAAACTGGGTGTTTTGTCCATTCACAAATGGTCCCATCGCGGAAGTGAAGATGTTCCCAGAATATATTGCGTTTCGAAAAGACTGATACAGCAATATAAATACATAATAATAATGTCTTTAATAGTCTGAAGAATCATGTTTCCACAACTGCAGTTGATGTTAAGTAAAATCAATGTACACTCGTCGCGTACTTACATTGGAATCCTTTCTCATGAAAATTGAGTTTGGCATGCTTTATGTAGTTCGACAAATGTGATTTGTTTGCTCATATGTTTTGAATACTTGTTATTTAGTAACTACTCAAAGTGGTTTCTTTTCTTGGTTATAACTTTTCAAAAATAATTCCACTTAATGATTCCACATAAAGTTTTGGAGATATATAAACATTAAGCGAAATATCCTATATTTTCTATGAATTAAAATTAAATATCTTTTAACTTGTGTTTTGTATTTTAGGTGGCGTGCATCTACAGATCCTTTTGATTTTAGAACTCATGTAAGCAGTAAAGCCCTAACAACCAGCTTAGCTAAGGCTAAATGGAATCAATACACGCCACCAATTGAAAGGTATGTGTGTTAATGTCTTCGTTTGTTTTAGATTTGGAATTTTGTAATACCTCTAAGAAATTACTTAAGTAATATTAAAAATTTCAGTCAGTGTTATATGTTCTTGTTAGACATCGCTTTCAGAAATTCATAAATAGGGCGTCAAATACTTCAAAATTTCTTTAGTTATTTGAAACATTAGCTTATACAAAGTTTCTTTATTTATTTGAGCTATTCTATTCTGTCTTCTTCGTTTCTTTTCACTAATGTCGTTTCTTTATTAAATAAAAATGTTTAATAAAAGGTCGTTTGCTAATTGACCAAGCAAAGTGAGTTCCTCTTTTAACTCGACAGTTCGACTGTTCTGTAAATTTCTTTGTTAGGCAGTTATAAACAAGCTCGTTGTTCGATTTTCTTCGAATCGGGTATGAGTATTCCTCGAAGTCATTAAAAAACATATGTGTAAGGATTTTTAGTTTTTGATTCATATTTTAGAAACGTTACTGAAGCGTCCACCGTTAATCAAGAGCAGTAGAAATTAAAATCGATAAAATGATTTGTCAGAAACATAAAATAGCAAAATTAGAGAATTAAACATGTTTTATTCATCACAAGTTTTATCATTCAAGATGGCGGCATGGATGGTTTAAACGGTTCCATTTCTTGTAAAGTTTAGCTTTTTTCAGCGTATCTAGGCAAACAGAACTCGACAGTTCGATATTATGTTTATTTGTCAGTAAATTCGTTTGCTACGCAGCCACGACGAAACGTTTTGTTCTTCGAATTTGGCATGAATTTTCTTAAAACAATTTTTATTCCGTTTCAAGACGTTGGTCATTTTAATGGTTTCTTTTTATCTAATTTTCAGCTTTTTTCAGCTATTCTAAACAAACGGTTTATGCTCTAAAAATTTGAAGACGACCTCCACTCTCGAGCGAGAAATATTCTACAACTTTCTTCTAGTACATTTTTGACGCAACTCTAATAATTTACCGGCAAACGAAAGGCAAAAATTAGAAATAATGTTATAGAAGTGTTTTCCTAACCAACCGATAGCAAAAGTGTGAGAGAGGATGCCTCCCTCCCCCTTATACCGCCTCCAGTAATGAGGAATGATATCATTGATTAACCCCTTCTTGGTCGGGTTTTTTTTCGAATTTAAGATCCAAGAAAAGCATTTTTTTACTGCTGAAAATTAATATATATTCTATTCTGAATTCGAAAATGCAAAATATTTTTGTCAGTAAGCAGTTTTTGCCTGACCTACTGGTGGTCATACATGTGATATCCCGTTCACTGATCTCCCGTTTTCCCTGCAATGCACCCAAATTTTAAATCGAAACAAAATACTCTCTGATAATATATTTTTCAAATCTATTGCTTCGAGGCATTTAAGATAAATATCTACATGAAAAGAATTATTAATGATATGTACAAAATGTTTTAAAAAGGTTTTGAAAACCATGAAAACAGCTTTACGATCTTTATTGACCAGCATACTCTAAAAACAACATTGAAATAATGTATTGCCGATTATTTTATTGCTTGAATTGTCAAAATCGCAGCATATAACGAGGCACGTAAGCAGCGAGGAAGCAATTTTTCTCTTCGTTGCTTGACATGCGATGCCGGCAGCACGGGCACAAAAAAAGCCGAAAGTATGACGTGCGATGACGTGACGTCCGACAAAATAGGTTAAACCCTTAAAGACTGCGATAAAGAGCATATATTACTTTTTTCTGGGGGAAGGGAGGGTACCCAATGTCTGTTGATCATAGAACTAATAGTTATTTTCAAGTGAAAATAATTTTTTTCAACATTTGAAGAATTAGAAAACATCTTTCGAAGCAGTGCAATTTAATAAGGAAATAAATAATATTTTCTAAGTGATGTTTTTCATTAACTACTTATTACCAGGTTGTTCAGAGCTCTCGATCTGTATACTCAGTGTGGTATAATGATGGGTACAGTCAGCGTAGATGGAAGTGAGGATGAAGTGGATTTATACTTATTTGGAGAGAGAATGAGAATAATGTGTAAGAACAGATTTTCATTTGTAGAAAATATATTTTAGTGTTTTATAAGCATGTAGCAAAGGCATATAAATCTTGTAGTAAATAAATGAAATCTGAATAAATGTTTCAAACATTAATGAGATTTTTATATACTAATGGACGTTGATATTAATAATCCTTTTTTGCTATCTTGAAAAATCATCCATTATCTAAACAAACAAGTGCTTCATAGAAATTAAAATCAGAATTCTGTGTTGAAATCTATTTTGTTAAGCTAAAAACTATTAATAAAATTCTCATATAAGATTTTGCTCATTATGATCTAACTTCTAACTATTTGATTAAGTTTTAAATAATTCATTGAGTCTTTTTGTTCCTCTGCAGTAAGTTAAAAATTCTCTTTCCAATAAGAATTTGTTTTCGAGGTTCATGAAATCCTACAAAATAATTGCTAATAAATCTATAAATTTGTTTTAAAAAAAGTTACTTTGCTATATTTACTCATCTGTAAGCAAAAATAATGAAAAATCTTTTATGATACTAAAGTTACAATCCTAACAGTATTCTATTTTCTCCAACTAAAGGCTGTTCTAAAGGTTGTAGAAATTTTTGTCTGAAAACATAACTTCAATACATAGCTTCTAATTTCATTCATTCACTTCTTGCTACATGTTGTCTATTTGCCAAAAAATTTCTTGTTAAATAAGAATGTGAATTGCAAGAGATATATCTTTTTCTTCTCTTCAGCCTTAAACTTCTCTTTTGATTTAGTCATATCAAACACCTGCATGTTCTTACTTTCGACATTCGATACCACCTTTGCTTAAATGTAAAAGGAATGAAGATGCCTAAAATGTTTTGCACCAATTTCAGTTCTACGACTTCTGAAATTCTAAGAAGTCAGTTTGGTTATTTAACTTATAGGTTGATGAATTCTATTTCACAGGTAATATTCCTGCTGTAGAAGGAGTGGAATCTTTTCACATTTTAGGACATGTCCCAAAGGTAAGAATAAATCTCTTGTGTTTAATTAAAAAAACTGTTTTCTTAATAATTTGAGATTTTCCTATCTCTCCAATATAACAAACACTTGTCTTCTTTCTTTCAGAATGGGCGCTTTGTGCATTTTATACAAATGTCCATGCCAAATGTTGTAGAAAAGTAAGAAATAATGCTAATTAATTTTGCCTATAAGTATATAACTACAGGGAAGGGATGACAGAAAATTGTGAGCACCTCTAAATTTGAACATTTTTTCGAATATCTGAATGAAGTTTCCTTGAACAACAGCCATGTAAAGAAGAGACTTAAACTCACAATTTACATTGAAGAATCGGACACGTGGGCCTTTAGGGGACCGACCAAAACTGATTTGCAACATTCATTAAGATTTTTGTTTGTTAAGCACATTTTTGCATGCATTTTCGGAAAAATAGCACGTGTATTCTGAAAGATATAAAGGTTTTCTTATGAAATACCAAATTTTTCCAGATGTTTTTTAATAATAACATACAGAGTTTTCAACAAAATTACACGAAATTTTACAGAATAGTCTGCAATATGTGAGAGACACATTGTATTAAAATTTGAAGTAAATACTTCGAATATTAGAGGAAATATGAGTATTTGTGTTAAATAATTTTTTACTACGCCTGTGTGAGACGTAGCGTAAATTTTCTTTCCTAATTTCAAAGCCAAATATATTGGGAAACTTATATAAAAATTCCATTTAAATATTGTTAAGATTCGGAAAGATGTCCGCATTGCAGCGAGGTGAATTTCGAATGCACTTTAAGAGTAACAATAATATTGGAGAACAGTAAGAACCGTAATATTGAGTTTTAGGAAAATTGAATATCCTCGATACCCATGTATATTTATAAATTATTTTAAATTGCATTTCGATTATAACTAGTTTAAAATTAAAAAAATGTCAGTTTGTGAAATAGCCCTCAAAATGTATCTTCTTAAGAGAAGCTAAACCGAACCGAAGCAACTGAATTGCACCTCGCTGCAATGCAGATATCTTTATGAATCTCAACGATATTTAAACAGAAATTTCATATAAGTTGCCCAATATATCTGGCTCTGAAGTAATGAAAAAAATTGTTTACTACAAATACTCAGATTTCTTGTAATATTCAGAGTATTTACTTCAATTATAAGCACAGTGCTTCTCTAACATATTGTCGAGTATTCTGTAAGTTTCGCATAGTTTTGTAGAAAACTCAGCATCATATAAGAAAAAATCACCCGGAAAGATTTAGGAGTTTTTAATAAAACTTTCAATAGTATATGTGTTGTTTTCACTAAAATGTATGAAAGCAGTTCACATAACAAACAAAACCATTGATGAATGTTGCAAATCATTATCAGCTTTTTGTGAAGCTGGGTGAACCAAATTCCTATTTCTTCTTCACCAATTTCTGGTCTGTCCCTTAAATGCCCCCGTGACCGAATCTTCAATGTAAGTTGAGAGTTCAAATATATTCTTTACATGATCGAGGGAAAATCCGTTCAAGGATAATCCATTCGGAAGATAATCGAACGAGAAAATCCAAAGGTGTTCACATTTTTCTGGGTGGTCATAAATTATTAGACCCATTTTCAAAAATTAATAAAAAAATGCCCTATAATATAAAAACTTCGTTTTTAAAAAGAGGCAGTAGCTCAAAAAGGTTTTTTAGATAGGTAACGCGCCGTTACGACGCACTTAATCTGCGCAATCTAACGCAAGTGTCAAAATATCTACCGCGCAGCAGACGGCACGTCTGGCACGTTCCACGAAAACAAATCAATTGTAACAGTTCAACGAATTATTCGGTTAGAGTATTGAAATTATTAGTCTCCAAGTAAGAACTCCATTAAACGTTGGTATGAGCAATTAAGGAGTGAAAGTCTTTCTCACTTATGCAGATTTTCTGATCACTTCAATCGGTTTTTTTTACCAAAACATCATTATTTTAACGTTTTTCCTCAAATAACTTCAGAGCATACATCACTTTAAACTTAAGAAAAAAAGTCACAATTTCAGTGATGCTATTACTATTTCCGTGCAATTTTTCCTCTAATTTTAATAAATTAAAAAAATTTATTTGAGCATATTTCACACACTTTTCAGTAAGCACCTACTACCCAAGAAGTAAATACCTGCTAAACTTGGTAGCTCTCGGTACAACGGTCCATACTGTAAAGCGTTTTGAGTGATTTTTGCATCATGAATGTCGTAATTTCCAGATAGTTTCTAGCCTACAAACATTATTAAGTTAAAAAAGAATGTGTGACTCCCGAAGTACAAAGTATTTACAAGATATTGTTTTAAGATGCTAATGATAAAAAGTTAACCCCTTAGTTCATTTTCAAGTATCGCGCTCAAAAGTCTTTTTCTATCAATTATTTCATTTTCGCGTTATTTACGTAACTACTATTTATTGTTACAGACTTATTTTTGGATTTGCTACTGTGCTAACAGGTGTATTGCGACCTATTCAAGCCAAGGATTGCTCTTTGGAATTGCTAGTGAATGAAGAGAGAGCTAAGAAGGACATTGAAGCTAAATTTCATACAGGCAGTAATTTCTATTTTTCTATTTTCTACAAACAAGTGTCGTTTCATTTTCCACCTCCGATGGACCATAAAAAATGAGAAGCGTAGAGAACAAAATAAATTTATTACCGAATGTTAAAAAATGGCTACTTTTTGGCATAATCGCCCTTGAAATATTCAGTCATTTTTCATATCGGCGCGCCAGGTTTCAAATCCCCTCTTGCTGAATGAGAGAGAATAGAGATGAAAATCACTCGTCGCTAAGTCGGGGCTATACGCCAGGTGATCAGACACGTCCCATTTAAACTGATCCAGAAGCTGCTGGGTTACATCAGCATTGTGAGGGCGGGCGTTGCCATGAATGAGGACAACTCGTGAAATCAGAATGGCTCTTCGCAGTCGCTGTGAAATCTGACAAGAAACAGTTGCAATTATCGTTTTCCGCACACCAACCTTCTGCTTGAAAAAAGCGAATAACACTACGCAATTCGCACTTGGCGGGAGCATCAATTTTACCAGCCATTTACATGCTGGCAGATCAGCTAAAACTGACCAGCTGGTGTCGGCAAATCAGCTAAAACTGGCCAGATGGTTTCAGCAGTAGTTGAGGTTATAGTTAGAGACATGCGTAGTCGCCCACCACGCATCCCCACATCCTACCACTTTTCTGCCTGTTCAGCGGCTCGATTGAAGGTTGAGAAAAACGACCCTTGAAATTAGTTGCAGTTGTTGTACAGTTAGTTGTTCAAAGAGGAAATAATTAATACATGGCTCTATAAACTCTTATTTAAGAAATGCGTCAAATAGATTTCAAGCTTATATTGTTGAATTCAATGCAATGATAGTTTTCGTTCCGTTTATATCTGATGAAATGTTGACCACCAAAATTCATATTGACATTGAAATTATACTTCATCAATCTCAAATACTACGATGTTTCAATACGATGTCCAGATACTAGCAAAATAATTTCTGTTTGAAAACCAAAATAATATTTTTATTAGATTCAATTAATTTATTATTATCTACGCAATAAATTACCAGATTTGATAAATACCATTATTTTCGTACATTACGTTTATAAGTCAAGAGCGAACAGCTTTGAAGACAGCCATTCTTTGTTAAAATTTTCACTTTCATTGTTTTACACTGGTTTCAAAAAAGCTTAAGGGAAAATCATGAAAAAAGAAAAGAAATCTCCCAGTCAGAAATAACCCAATCCATACGAAATTTGTTAAATAGCAATTGCTGAATGAAACAACCATGTTTTCACTATTTTCCACGCATTCGAAATGTGCCACTCGCAAATAGCATAATATGTACGAGTAATACTATAGTTTACGTTGTTATAAGGAGACCTTATTCTTATGACCTATAGCTATCATTTTCCGAAATAATTACTTAGATGAGGTACCTTGGATGTTAAAAGTCAAGACAAAATCCGAAAGATACCTGAGAATCGTGTCCTTATAGACTTTAGCAACAATTTCAAAGTACAAATTTGGCATACAGGAGAGCCTGTAACTGATATTGGCAGTTACGCTCACAAACACTTCAACCCCAAGCTAATTTAGGTTTTACCTTACTGAAACCACAGAAAGGATGGTAACAATAACTTCTGTGAACAGGAGACTTCATGTAGACAGTTTGTACACTAAGATAGTGTTTGCGTCGTAGATATCACGCCTCATGGCTAATATTTGAAGTGGGTGCATCAATATGTCCAGTTCACTCCAAATAAACGGAAGTTAATTGATGATTGACTCTTTGAGGAGGAGTCGGCAATTTTATGACAAAGCAATAGCAGATGTTGCTTACTTTCTGGAGGACCGTAACCTGGAGAGCCTGTAACTGATATTTGCAGTTACACTCACAAACATTTCGAACCCCTAAGCAATTTAGGTTCTACCTTGCTGGAACCACAGGAAGGATGGTATCAGTAAGTTCTATAAACAGGAGGCTTCATGTAGGCAGTTTGTACACTAAGATAGTATTTGCGTCGTAGATATCACGCCTCATGGATAATATTTGAAGTGGTTACATCAATATGTCCAGTTCACTCCAAATAAACGGAAGTTAATTGATGATTGACTCTTTGAGGAGGAGTCGGCAATTTTATGACAAAGCAATAGCAGATGTTGCTTACTTTATGGAGGACCGTAACCTGGAGAGCCTGTAACTGATATTTGCAGTTACACTCACAAACATTTCGAACCCCTAATCAATTTAGGTTCTACCTTGCTGGAACCACAGGAAGGATGGTATCAGTAAGTTCTATAAACAGGAGGCTTCATGTAGGCAGTTTGTACACTAAGATAGTATTTGCGCCGTAGACATCACGTCTCATGGGCAAGTATTCGAAATGGGTGCATCAATATGTCCAATGTACCCCCAAATAAATGGAAGTTAATTGATGATTGATCTCTTTAAGAAGGAATCGACAATTTGCTGACAAAGCAAAAGCAGATGGATTCTGCAATTTCTGGAGGACCGTAACCTGCTATCATGCAGTGAATATCTGTGAATGAAGTTCACACGTTGGATATATATTATATAATCTGTGTTGTGGTTCTAATCTTTTTCGGTGAGCATGGTCCGTGTCTTTGCAAGCAGAACAGTGGCTACTCAATCTACGTAGGTGTCATCCTTGTTGCTTATTTCCACAGATATTCCTCCGTCCCCCGTTATCTCATCACCTTGCGAAACAACTTTAGATCTTATAATACTAGTGACATATAAAAAAATATTTTCAAAAACAAACAATCATGACATGGAATGGTCAGATCAATTAACGGACTTTATTTTCTTATAGCAAATTTAAGGTGTTTTAGGATTCACTGCTCTCAATTCTTCTATTCAGACTCTTGGAAAGATGATAATAAAATTCAACATAACATTTGTTTTTTGTTATCATATACCTTAGCAGGTTTTGTATATTTTATCTCTGTTTCATCAAAGTCAACATTTAGTTTACTGAGTTACCTGTTTGTTTCTGATTTTTCTTTAATTTGGGAAATTGGCGTACCTGTTTGCTTTTTTATTAAATTGTACTTATATCTTTTATTATTAGTTCGAAGAACAAATGAATGTAATAGGTAATAAACATAATCATTAAGTAAACTATTACAGTTATCAACCAATTGTAATACAATCTTTTATTTCAGAAAAACTATTTCGTTTGAAAGGAGCTATCTCAGGAAGGAAAAATAATATCCTGATTAATGAAGGTTGGAATGCACGTCTGGCGATTGACTGTCTTAATTTTGAGTTGATTTCACTGTCAGCTGAAGAAAGAAAGTCACTGAGAGGAAAAGAATTTGATTCACTGACAACAAGACAGACAGGGAAAGGATTTCTTCTAAACGGGTACGTATTCAGAGACTGGAAATTTCATGAGAATTATTAACTAATATAATGCTTAACTAAAATTTTGCAAGCGTGAATATGAATTATTGTCATCTAATTTAGAATTTTCATATACTAAATTAGAAGACTTGCACTTTGGTATCGTATTTACGGTATTTTTAAACAAAACTCCAGGAAATACGATTCGATATTTCAGAATATTTATGTAATTGGAAGGAGTTGCAAGTTTTTTCGTAGGTTTGATTTGCAAAGAAACAAAATATCACAATTAAGGCTTTGTGGGCAGTTTTTAGCTTTAAGTTTCTAAATTTTTACACATAAGATATCCATGCATATAAATTTCAGACAGTCTCAACTAAGAAGAAAAAAAAGAAACCTCATTAAAAGACCGTTCAAAGAATTCAGCGTTTAAAATGTTTCTTTCTGCCAAAAGGTTAACTTCCCCTTGAATGAAGTCATCCTGATGACAGAACGTGGGAAGTATTAAAGAAAAATATAGTTGAAGAGCTGATTCCACAGTAATGAGCGTTATATGTGAGTAAGGAACTTTTAGATCTGCTCTGGTCAAATGTCTTCGAATATTTGGCTTGGAAATTTAGTAAAGGTTATGTCACTTGAGGTAACGTGTTATCTAGTTACTCTCCAAAACTACGAGGCATTTTCCCATTACTTCTCATTTCCAATCATCTATTATTTATTCGTCTTATTTTTCTTTTCAAAATTGTATTAAAGACATTTTTATTAATTTTCCTTTTTTTAAATTGCATTACAAATGGTTTTTTTATGTTTTTGAGTGTACCTCGTATTTCTCGCTTTGTTGGAGGAAATTACATCAGTACTATTTATAAATTTCTTTTAATTATTTTTAATATACGTATAATAATAGGAATATAAATTTTACTTATTTATTTTTAATATATTTTATGTATACTTATGTTTATTTATCTATCATATATTATGTTTAATTTGTAAGCATTTTCCACCCAAGATCGGTGTAGATTTTATTCTTGTATTTCCTATTAGTCCTGTTGAAAATAAATATAAATTTTACTTTTTATTATATAGTAATATCTTTTAATAAAAAATATTAAAGTTTTTATTATTTTTTATAAAAACAAGATATGTATATTTTTTCCATAATGTTTTTTTTTTTTTTTTACTGTGGAAAATAAAGAAACAATATCTGTTACTAAGCATCATTCAACATCCAGAAGAGTGAGTGGTTTGAAAGCCTCAATTGACTCTTTGAGAGGAGTTCCTTTAAGCATGAGAAACCAATAGGATATAAAATGTGACATTATTTATCATTAACAAACAACCATAAATCAGGCATAAATTAGCAAAGGTCGCGACAAATTCTAAATTTCTGTACTGTGTTCATTGTCTACCTGTTATTAAGAATCATTCAATTCCCAGAAGAGTGAGCTCAACACCGTGGTTTGAGAGTATCAATTCTGTTCGGCAGGATAACCTTTCAGCATGAGGAGCCATCCCAGATAGCAATCTTAGCTTGCAGCAATCTTTCTCTGCAAGCTTGCAAAAACTTTGACAAGGCAAGAGTGCAAGCTTCAAACAAGTTAACTCAAACGAGGTAGTCAATACGCGTCAAAATTGTCACAAGCTTGCAGCGTCAAACTCATTGCAAACTATAGCAAAACCAGAGTACGAAGACAACCTCGGATTCGAACCCCCGACATCTCGCTTCCTACACCTGTCGTCTTAACCCCTCGGCCAGCTAGACTCTGGTTTAATTTTATTTATGAACGTTAAAATTTCAACATTAAGAAAAAGGCGATATAGTTTTCTTTAAAGTGCGAGTTCTATATTTAGCAAAAAGATGGAGAATTTTTCAAAAAAAATTTTATAAAAAAGTTAGTTTTTAAACAAATTATCACTTATTTATTTAATTAATAAAATGAAGGACGGTCTAGGAGATGCTATTAAAAATCGGATGTTTTTTTTTAAAACAGAGACAAAGATTATCTGTAAGTGTGATCTATCATCTTTGCAGCAAACTTGTTTTGCAATCGTTGTGGAAATTTTGTCATAAATTCACAGCAAACTTGTTTTGCAAGTGGGTTGGTCGATTATGCTTTGTTACTTTGCAGGATGTTTGCTGCAAAGTTGCCACATCAAGTTTGTCATGACAAGCTAATATCAAGAAAAATCAAATTTGCCCCAAGTGTACATGCTATGTAGGAATAGCGCATAAAATGTGACATTATTTATCATTAACAAAGAGCTATTGATCAGGCATAAATTAGCAAATCTCTCAGCAAAGTTTAAATTTCTGTGGTGTGTTCATTGTCTGCCTGAACTTTAACTCTCATTTTCCTGACAACATATTCACCGAGCACACTTACAGATTTTGTGTTAAAATTATATCCCGTATCAGTATAATTTCTCAAATTTCAATTTATTTTTTTCCAGAAGAGTGAGCTCAACCCCTTGGTCTGAGAGCATCAATTTACTCTTTGAAAGGAGAACCTTTCAGCATGAGGAGCCTGTAGGACATAAAATGTGCCGTAACTTCTCATTAACAAAGAACCATTAATCAAACCAGGCATAAATTAGCAAAGCTCTCTACGAAGTCTGAAATTCTGTGGTGTGCTCATTGTTTACCTGAACTTAAATACTCATTTTCTTGACAACATATTCCTCGAACACATTTACCGTTTTCGGGTAACATTAGATCCATGCCAATATAATTGCGCAAAATCCTTCAATTTATTTCAATATTTTATGTTCAGTACTGTTAAATTTTTACTTTTAGGAAAGTCATAAATTCTTCCAGGAAGACTCTTTCCGAGAAACCCTCATATTTCACTCAGTCAGGTAAGTAATAAGTTTGCATGGCATTTTTTTCCCATATCACTACGTTCATACACAAGTGATTCATTCATAAAAAGTAATAAAAAATTTATTTAAATATTAGCATAGTATAAAAAGAAATATGCACCTCAACAATCGTTTCTAAACCTAAATTAATATATATAAATTAAATTGGAATTTATTATTGAATAGATTCGATCGACCCGATTCCGCATTATATTCGCCTTGCGTGCGGGCTTGGTGCACGTTAAATCCTGTAGTGGTCAAACATCCTCCTGCTAGTGAGGTCTGAAAGTTCGGAGAGAGGGTTGCCGACTCAGGTTTCGTCCTCATCATCTGACCAGAGTTCAAAATTGCGAGGGGCATCCAAAAAATAACATACTTTAGCCTTCAAAACGCGATGTTAATCTAACCATACTAACCTAATCTTTATTTTCTTCTGCGGCGAAGTAATAATTAACGCACAATATGTTTTGCAGATGAATCATTGCTGATGGGTTGATGGCCGTTTCCGTTAAGCAAACAAAATTAGACGCAATTTTCAGTAATTAGTGACATAGCGAATTTAGTCATATCTGGCGCCATGGTGTTACAGTTGAAGTGCCAAAAATAATTGTCGAGATGATAAGAAATGTATAATTCAGATTTTAAGTAATTATCTGGTAAATAGAGTCGATCATGGTTTAGGAGTTTAGTGTCATAGACACTAAGTTAGTTAAAAGAAACTTCACTACTCACCATAAAATGCAATTCTTGTGGCAATATGATGTATGCTCGAAATCTTTACAAATTAAATTATTTAGTATTTTTTATTACTCTCCACTATACAATTTTTATAAGATAATAAAGTTATGATATTACTGTGTTATACATAGCTATCAATCGAAGAAAGCTGTAACTATATTTCGATACCTCAAACGTATTCTCAACTTGTTGCTTTTTGGTTCAAACACATTGGTGCTAAATTATTTTTAAAGAAAAAATTTCCTTATAGAGTATGTAAAACATTTTAATTTATTTTGCTTTTTTAGTTACTCCACTAGTTGTGCACTTCTCTGAGAGGATTTGTCAAAATCCAGATATCACAGGAGGCAAAGGATCTTCTTTGGGAAAACTTACAGAACTCAGCAAAGATCTTCAAAGTGTAAGCTAGAAACAAATTTTTTCACCTTAAGAGTTGATATTTGATTTTTCTTAAATAATTTCCTTTACGTCATTTATATTCTAGTTTGTGGTACCAAATGGGATTGTGGTTACTACAAGAGCTTATGAACTGTTCGTCACTGATGACATCTTGAAAGAAGTTAAGAAATTAGAAAACGTTCTTTAGTGAGTTTTATTTTTTATTTGTTTGTTAATTTCAATAGAAATTACTTTAAAAATTTTAGAAAAGATCGTTTTAAATAATTTTATGAATTGCTATTTCAATTAAACTTCTTTTTTAAAACTAATTGATATAATATACATATAAATTCGTGTCAGAACGCTTATTTATAAAAGATAAAACGTCTAAATAAATATAATCAAAAGCTGAGAATTGATAAAATGTTCCCAAAAATACATAGACTAAAGCGTTGTATTTTCAATTTAGATTAGAAAGTGAAGTTATTCCAAAAACACTTTTAGCTTGCATGTATATTAACTCGCAAATACTAATTTGTGATTCATAACTAATTTGTGATTCATAAACTTTTGCTTTACATAGTTTTCCGCAAATTGATCAAGGAATCTAGATTTCCTTGAGATTTGAAAGAAGTTAAGTAAATAGAAAACGTTCTTCTTTTTTTATAAGTTTTTCGAAAAGCCATTTTAAGTATTTTTTAAATAACTATTTCATTGGAAATCCCTTTCCTAAAATTAATTGACGTAATGTGCATATCAGTTAGTGACAGGTTATTTATTTATAAAAGCAACAACAACTGTACAAATATAATCAAAAACTTAAATTGATAAATTGCAATTCATTGCCAACAATTCATAGACTTAAGTGCTGTATTTTGAGCTCAGCTTAAAAAGAGAAATTATTCCATAAACATAATTAGCCTGAATGTGCATGAAATGATAAAAGCTAATTTTTAATTAATGAAACAAACATATCTCTTTACAAAATTTTTCTTATCTAGATTTAGTTTTATGAATTGTGCTTTATGAAAAGATATAGTTTTAAAGGGAAAATTGGCAAAATTAACCGTGAAATTAGATATAAGATCAAAATTTAATTCTTCAGAATTTTTTGTTAAAATTTCATTTATTTAGATATCGTGGGGCACTCTCTCATATCTATGTCCCTAATCTCAATAAGGGAGAAAACATATTTACAGTAAAACAGTCAATCGTTTAACCGTCAGTTTCTGTTATTGGTAATCGTCTATAGTCATCGTTTATAGTATTACAATGCCTTTCTGTACATTACTTCTCTTATACTGAAGTTTATATGGATCGTTTTGTAAAATTAAATAAGATATGTATGAATCATTCACGTTTGAAACATTTAAATTTCTTTTTGGTTCCAAGTCAGAGGTGGAATCCCGTTACTCTACATATATAAGGTGTTCCCAAATGAAAAGAAAACTACAGTAATATGTAAAGAAATTTTAATAACAATATTCTAATTACAGTTCATGTGGAACAGTAAAACTATAAATAATCGTCATTGACATTGATACACTGATCCTAATGTGTAGGAAAGGTGTGCATGACTTCGGTGTAGAAAATGCTGGGTCAGGCAACACCCGTCTTCTGATTCTCTGACAGATGCTTGGGCACCCACTGTGCACATACTTTGCCATAACCAAGCTATTGTGGATTATGTGATGCACAGTTCCTTTGCTTATCGACAGTTCAGCAGCAATTTCACGTGTGGTGATCCGACGATTCTGCTGTATGAGCTCATCCACAGCCCAAATCGGGGCACTGTTGGTTACAACGTGCGCCTGCCCAGGGCGTGGTGATGAGGGCGTCTTGGTGGTTACGCGTCTCGCTTCATAACGCTGACACCACCGGAATATGGTGCACCATGCGAGACACAGTTATCCGCATACCTCTTTTAGTCCAGTCAACGAAGGAAAAATAGAAAAAGAAATTAGTGTTGTTTTGAAATTTGGCACAGTTGTTGGGGGTAGTGCCTTAAACGACATACTAAAAGTTCCCGCCGGTGGGGGGGTGCGCGGGGGTACAGGGGGGGTTTTAAAGAGGGGCGTTTTCACTTTTTCTTAAATATCTCGTAAACTATGGGTTCTGTCAAAGCACACTCAATTACAAAATTAAACTACATGAAATTTCTGAAAAAAGTCCTACTTTGTTTTTGTAGCATCAATAGTTTAGAAAATACATGGGGATTTAAAAGTGAATATATCTAAAATTCCATATTGTAATGGTAAAATCGATTAAAAGTGCTGAATCAACAACCCTCATAATAACCTCATGCCTATATAATAATTATACAAGGGTAGTATTGCATGTGTCGGAGAGGGGGTAACAAATCCATTTGATGAACAGTTATGCTCCCTTCCTCCCCTCACATCCGTTCCCCTTCAGAAGTTTCCTTCTATTCGTAGTTCAGTCAACGAATTGTAAATTTTAAAAATGGCGTAGTTTTGAAATTGGGCACAGTTGTTGGGGAGAGTACCCTAAATGACATACCAAAAATCCCCGCTGGTGGAAGGTTCTCAGGGGGTACAGAGGGGGTTGAAATGGGTGATTTCTCACTTTTTCTTAAATATCTCGAAAACTATGGATCATAGCTTTTAAAAAATTAATTATAAAGTTAAACTAAATTAAATTTCCTACAAAACTACTACTAAATATTTTGTAGAGTGAAATTTTAGAAGATACAGAGGGGTTTAAAAGTTAATATTTCAAAAATTCCTTATTGTAAAGGTAAAATCAATTAAAAGTGCTGAAGCAACAACCACCAGAAAGACCTCATGCCTATACAATAATTATACGAGGATAGTATTGTATGTATCGAGAGTAGTGGCGGTATCAAGTGGGGGCGGCGACAAACCTATTTGATTAACAGTCGTGTTGCCTCTTCCTCCCCTCACGTCCGTTCCCCTCTATTAGATTCCTTTACTCAGTCTTTTGGTTCTGCTAACGCTCCAAATGAGTGTATTTAGACAGTATAATCTAAATCTACATATCTATGCTGAGTTTAACTTAAAAACTCACAACCAGTCTGCCACAGTTCGACAGAAACATTTTCTAGCCATTGAAGAAATAAATCTAGGCTTGTTCAATTACTAACACAGAAAATGGCTGCTAAAGGAACTGAAACGAGAGTTGCTACAGGGGATGCTGAAAATTATATTGTGAGATCTGTGTTAGAGAAAGCAACTTCTCATCCCAAGGGAAAGCCGTAGACCTAGTCGTGTTACTGATTGCTTTGGCACCACTAGAAAGTAACATTTATTTTATGAAGCCTAGCAAGGGGGAAATAGAAGCCCAATTATTTTTTGCAAGAAAGCTGCAGAAAGAACTTTCTTTTGCCCAAACCATCCTCCTTCTCCATGTATTCCGTGGCTGCGACATTACACCAGATATTTATAGAAAAAGCAAAGCACTATAGTCACATTGTTCAAAGATCAACTAAACCAGATAAAAACATTGCTGACAACTTTTATAACCCCTCATCAACACCAGATGATATCTTACAACCCGGTGAGAAGACGTTCCTTGTACAAAGCCGTTGCTGATTAACAAAATTTTAATAACCGTAGATATGCAGCATTTCTCAAATCATCAACCAAGATCAGAGCTGATCTTTCCTCAATTCCTCCAACCAAAGGAACGGCGAGGCAACACACGTTTAGCAATCTGTGTCTGTTTTGGCACCTTTAATGGTACCTGTACAAAGGTGTACCTTTAGAAGAAGAGAATGCGCTCGAACTTGATCATATACTAGAAAAACATGGTGAAATTTAATTATGAGCAAGTGTAAGAATGGGTTGTGAATATTCTTATGTATGTATGTATATATATAATATTATGTTATAGAAAGATATAATATGTTACAGATATATTGTAATAGATTTAGTATTCTATTCCGCTATTTTGAAATATAAACTTTCTTTCATAAAAATAAAATTAACATTTTCATCCACTTATTATAATTATGTACTTCTTCAAACTTCTATAATATTCTAAACTATTCATCCTAACAACAATGTGTAGGACTATTTTTATAGGAAATTTAATTTATTTTAATTTTTTACTTAAGTTTTTTTCGCTAGGATCCATAGTTTTCGAGATATTTAAGAAAAAGTGAGAAATCCCTTTCAACCCCCCTGTACCCCCTGAGAACCTTCCACCAGCGGGGACTTTTGGTATGTCATTTAGAGTACTCTCCCCAACAACTGTGCCCAATTTCAAAATTACACCATTTTTAAAATTTACAATTCGTTGACTGAACTACGAATAGAAGGAAACTTCTGAAGGGGAACGGATGTGAGGGGAGGAAGGGAGCATAATTGTTCATCAAATGGATTTGTTACCCCCTCTCCGACACATGCAATACTACCCTTGTATAATTATTATATAGGCATGAGGTTATTATGAGGATTGTTGAATCAGCACTTTTAATCGATTTTACCATTCCAATAAGGAATTTTAGAAATATTCACTTTAAAATTCCCCTGTATCTTCTAAACTATTGATGCTACAAAAACAAAGTAGGACTTTGTTGTAGGAAATTTCATGTAGTTTAATTTTGTAATTGAGTATTTTTTGATAGAACCCATAGTTTTCGAGATATTTAAGAAAAGCTGAAAAGCGGGGACTTTTAGTATGTCATTTAGGACACTACCCCCAACAACTGTGCCAAATTTCAAAACTACACCATTTTTTTTCTATTCGTCGATTTTTGGCCTTCGTTGACTGGACTATTTCATCCTGAGATAAATTTGTAAAGCATGCGCCCCTTCTTCGCGAAGAAACTTGATAACTGCTCTTTGTGCTGATCTGGAGGAATACATCGTGCAACAAACTGCAGAAACAACTCTCCAGAAATGAGGATATTGATGTGAAGCCGTTATCTACGCTGGTGCAACTGGGAATACCACCACGCCATCTATCGGCTATCACATTAACTGACTGGGATTTGATACAACGCCTATACATCTAAGGTATCCTTTTCATTTGGGCACGCCTTACATATTAAGTGATTTCTGATATCCGCCTATTCGGCTCTCCGTCACAGCCCTGGTCCGGACGGTAACAGCTAATCGAAGTTCTATTGAACTTATATCAGTAGGATTAATAATGGTTCTTAGTTTGACTTATTAAATTAAATTATGATGTGACGTATTTCCTGGAATCAAATATGGGGTTTCAGTACACAAGGAACTGAAGACCAATTTCGATCATTTTGAAATATTTCATCTGTAAGATCTTCATCTAAAGCCCCATTGAGATCTTAAAACTTTAACAATAATATCTTCTGTTATTCTGAAATTTTCAAAGAATGCAAACATTTCCTTCTAATTAACTATTTTGTAAAACTTTATGTCCATATTTACCACAATCTTGCTATTGAAATTTGATTTCCTTGTGCTCTGAACACCCTATAGATTAAAAGATTTGTATATATAAACAATTTTCATATAAAACATATCTATTTATATATATATATAAAGCTTTGTGCGTAAGGATATTGGTTGATTCTGAAACAAATCATATTTAATTTTCGTTTTCTTTTTCAAAATTTCCAGTCGGGATAAACTCGACGACACGAAAGCCGCTTGTCAGAAGTAAGTTTACTTTCAAAGTCTATATTTAATTATTTTAAAGTTTTATTTCATAGTGCATTGTATAAGATGCAATATGCAGAATTTGTATATACAGAGTGTTCCAGAAAGATCTAAGTATTCTAAAAATTAATATGAAAAATTCAAATAGCTGAAATGAAAAGCAGCTTGCGGCAAAAGAATGAAAAAATCTAATATTGTTTTTCTAGTGTCAATAGTCTGAGGTAGATGGCGCTAATTACTTACAGCTGTAATAAGAAATGAAAATGGCAATCGGTCTTAGGACAAAACACAGTGTGTATTGCGTTTAGCGAAAATAATATAAGTAAAATCCGTGCAAAGAAAGTTACATCTGATGTTCCATAGTAGTGCACCAAGTGGGCCTTCAATTTATCCATAAATGCAGAAGTTTAAGGACACAGGAAATGTTAAAAAACTCTTGGCAGGAAATTAAGTACGGGCTAGACGTTCTACATTCTACTAAAGGAGCTCAAGTAGGGCTAGGGTGAATTTAATGTAAAAAAAAAAACTTTTAGATTTATTCACTCTTTTGCCGCAAACTGTATTCTATTTCACCTTTTCTTATTTTTGTTATTAATGTTTAGAATTATAAAGATCTTTATCGGACACCCTGTTGATATCCAGAGACATAACTAAAAAATTTTAGAATGAACTTAATTTAATGACTTTCATAAAACTGCTACAGACTTCCTCTTTAAGAAACCACATTAATTTTAAGCAACACTACTCACCCAAACTCCATTTCGTAACACGTTCTATTATCCCAATTTGCATAGTTCACGTGCTCACGTGTACATAAAATCCTATTTTGAGTGGATTTGCGAATGATTAGAATAAATGATTACTCCACTAGACGAAAAGTTAAATACTTTAAATTAATGTTTAAGTTTCAGATTATTGTTTAATATTGACGAAAAGTGTACATTAAGTAAAATCTATATTTAAAATATTAAAAGAAGGATAAAAATTATGAAAGTTAGGAATCGATCAAAATCCATAAATGCTTTGTCAGAGAAAGTCTTTTAATCCTTGAAATCTGGAATTAACTTAATATTTTATTGCACAAAATTATTTACTGCATATTTTATAATGGTGTTATTTATTTTTTCTTTACTTATGAAATATCCTTTTTTGTTTTGTGCATAAATTTGTGGTTCAAAATTATTTTTTCCTTTCTCACCATAGAATTTTGTTTATTCCAAGTTTCATTCCATACATGCACTATTACATTATCTAGATTTAAAATATTAAACGTAAGATAAAGAATGACAACAAAATAAACGCAATAAGCCTATAACTACTTTTTCAGGGAGAAAGATTCACGGGTTCGTCATTTTCAATGGATTTTTTCTGCCCAATACTTATCGTCAGCTGAAAAACGTTGATTCTTCTTTAACCCTTTGGGCTCCAATGGGCATATACTACGCCCCAGAGATTATGCTTCATTCCCTATTAGTAAATAAATCTAAATTTAACATGTGTTTTTATGTTTTCAGTGTGCTTAAGGAATTAGGGAATAAAATTATGATTGAAGAAAGTTGGAAATACTCTCAGATTGCAAATGGCGGCTGTCTTCATAATAAGATTATTGTGACGGAGTTGTAAATTGGTTTCTCTGGCATGCTAACCTTATGGTAGGAAAGAGAGCTTAACAGATGTTTTACTGGAACAGTCCCAGTCGATTGTACGATTGAGACTTATTGTCACAGGAGATTTTCAGGAACCGGGAAAAGTTAAAATCTTTAAACTCATAGTATAATTCTTTTAGTATATCAACAAAAAATTAAACTATTTTTCATAGTAAAATTTTAATCATGGAAAACTCGGGTCGAAAGGGTTAAAATTTTGTCCTTCTGAACTTCACTTTCAGATTATTTATTCACAATTTTGGCATTTTAGGTTAATGGAAGAAATTATAAAAACATCTTTGCCTGATCCAATTCGGCATGCTGTGGTCGTGAATCTTCAGAATGCGTTTCCTGACAGAAAATACGATCATAAATTCGCTGTTCGCTCATCTGCAACTGGTATGTCACATACAAAATATTTACATAAGTTAAAATGAAAGTGCAGAATTATTTTTTATGACAGCTGGTGGGAATTGTATGCAAATTATAAAGCTCGTTCTTTTTCTCAATGACACACAGAAATAAATCATGGTAAAAAAATTATGTTCTGTATGAAATAAAGAACGAGCAATGAATTATGTTCTGTATGAAATAAAGAACGAGCAATGAATTATGTTCTGTATGAAATAAAGAACGAGCAATGAATTATGTTCTGTATGAAATAAAGAACGAGAAATAAATTATGTTCTGTATGAAATAAATCTTTCAGAATTCATGTCGATTTTTAAAATTCTTATTTTGTGCAATTTCTGCGTGATATTTGTGAGCCTCATTCCATCTCTTTTAGTTGGCTATACCTCATATAAGCTAATAAAGGATTAGAGCAGTGTATAATTATATCTGGATGTACAGAATTTTTATAAAGGTTTCGAAATAAAGCAACTCAAACATATGCATATATTTAATATAAATACCTTCTCTTTGTGATTCAAAAAATTTTTATTTCTCAAATGCTTGGAAACCGTTCCTCACCTAAAACATACTTAAGTGTATCTGGTTATCTCAGAAATAGACTTGCATTGAAATTTAGAATTACAATGTAATTCATAACATCCGTAACAAAATTAATAACTGAATCGTTGATTGTAGAAACCAGGACTCAATAATATCAAAATGTTCGGATTGTTTATGAAAAAACCAACTAAGTTTTTACATCAGTGATAAAACCGTTTTTACCTGGTAGATTACAACCACCTGGGACAGTACGAGTACCTAGATGAGAAGCCGCTGGATAAGTAATAGGGTTCCCGCTTCTGGACGTGGAGGAGTCTCTCTTCCAGTGATAGTACGTACATCTTTCGGGAGGGCTTGGGGTGTGGCAGGAATGGCTACTAGGACTCCGGCCTAAGTACTCGAGCTATTGCAGCGACTGTCATTCAGTGTCCCCGAGTGTCAAATCAGGACGGGGGAACTCTGTTAAGGTTACTGGTAGATTACCTGTAATGTGAGCTTACTTGACACTTGACATTTCTTCACTCATTATGTAAATACGCTTAGAATATGAAAACAGCATAAACCCAATTTTGAAAAAAGAATTGACTCTTGCGGTTTCTGCAATTAACAATTCAATTTATCTCGAGAAATGTTTTAGTTATTTGTAA
>BGPR01000716.1:173882-239626 GCA_013235015.1 Araneus ventricosus | reverse complement strand
ATTTACAATAACTTTATTTTCAACGGGGAAAATATCTTTCAGCAAATTAAAGGCATCCCACAAGGGACCAGCTATTCTTCTCTTCTTGCCAATTTATTTCTACACTTTTTTGAACGGAATATCGCTATTAATTCGAATTCAGTCTTTAGATTCATTGATGACCTCATTATTTTTAAACATAAAGATTTCAATACAACTAAAAATACTCTGTATCCAAATGAACTTAAATTAATACAAACCAATAGCTATCAAGAACCAGTTACTTTTCTGGACTTAATTATTGATAGTCAAAATACCTTAAAAATAGATATCTATGACAAAAGAAACGAGTTTAATTTCAATGTCAATAGATATATTTTTGGAACTCAAATATCTCTTCTAAAATCTACAAAAACACTATCATTAATCAATTCATAAGAATTAACAAAACCTGCAGCGATAAAAATTCAATCAAGAAACAAATTCAACACCTTATAAATAACCTTAATAGTAATGAAATTCCTACCTCCTTCTACGAACCTTTAATTAATGGCTTTAAGATGTAAGTAAAGGATTGCATATTAGAGCTATGCTGGCGCAGTTCTAATACTGTGGTAGGGTCTCTCAAGCCAGACAGGTCTAATGTGATTACCTCGAAAACGCATCTTTAAGTCGTTTATTAACGGATTTCAAATTCAAATATTATTTAACACTTACCGTTTCCACCTTAAATTTTTAACTACACTAGTTACACTATTTTTAAATACACTCATTTCCTTTTTTATCATCTTTCATTAATTTTATCTACACCTTAATTTTTAAATACACTCCTTTCCTTTTTATCATCATCCCTTAATTTTTATATACACCTTATATTTTTTATATTACACATTAATTTTTAAATACACTCCTTTCCTTTTTTCATCATTTCTTTAATCTTCATTGTTTACTCAATGTAGTTCGCTTTCACCCTTTTTTTCCATCGATTTCCTAATCTTCATCGAAACTCCCCCAACCTCAGAAGTAACTTGATATTTTCGTAAACATCCGGTCCCTACATGACGCGTTCAGTTACTCCCTTTGTCACGTCTCTCGTTGGTAGCATCTCTCAGTTTTAGGTTCGTAATTTCATTTATTTTATCTGTATTTCATTCAAATTCTTGGTTTATCATAATGTTCGGGGTAAAGGACAGTGTTTTTTAGCTATATGCCAACACTGTTCGCAGAAAACATTATGATTTCACTAATTTTTTAACGGTTCGTATTGATTTTACTTACCCTGATGAGCATCTATGCGCTTTTACCGATTTACTACCGTCTCTCCATTTTATTTTAACATTTTTTGACTTTCATGATATTGATATATTCTCCACAAATCTTCTTGAATTGCAGCATTTTTGCGCATTCGTTGCGTTTGTGTTATATTTTTCTATATTACTTTATCTTCCCCTTTTATATATATATTCCACTTTCGGCTTTTTCTTACCGCAGATTTTTTTCTTGACATTTTGTTGTATGAATGTTTATTTTGTATATGTTGCTTTTACATTTCTGCTATGTTTGTTTCGTATTTGTTATATATATATATATATATATATATATGCTGCTTGACTCAACAAGCGTTTCATCTTTCACCACACGTTCATAATCGTCCTCAAGTTCCTGTCATGTGGAAGTTTAGAAATCTGGTACCCTTTCAATTTTCGTTCACTGCATTTTAGTATAGGCAAATTAGACCTAAATTTGGCTCGAGACGGAAATAATTATTATAAAGCTAATTCTTTCTAAAATAGGTTCCTTACGTCCCCCTGTACTTCCCCAGAAAAATTCCAAAAAATCATCCTTGGGCAACACCCCTAAATTTTGAGTAAACGTCCGCCATCTTGGATTTCCCCAAAAACGCCATAACTCAGCAATGGACAATCATAGAGAGGTGCTGTTGGTATCAAACGTTTCTGTCTTGCAAGTAGAACTCATTACTGCAATAAAATGTCTGAAAGAGAGCGTTTATGGAATTTTATTAACAAAAAATGTTTAAAAATATACAAAAAACAGCATTTTTTCACAAAAAAGAATTTTAAAATCAAAATATTCACGCATAAATAAACAAGTAGTGTTCAATATCGTTCATTAAAATCGTCTTCAATTTGAATAATCCTCTCCGGTTGAAGAGTTGGTACGTTTGACTTGGACATGCTCCTCGGTATCGCGTTCATCCTCGGATTCCGGAACACCCCGATTGAAGCAGGACTCTCATGTACATTCGCTGCCAGTACCTGCTTTCGAACCTTAAGGAGATGCTTTTACGTTTCAGAATTGGTAGTGACAAGTTGTATAGTGAAAAGCGTCTGCGTGAGCTTTTATCAGGGCGTTACGGCAATGCCGTTCTTATTCCAGCCAGCACGAAATGTTTCGGGACTGTTGTTCCTTTAAGGCCAGTTACCTAGAAGATTTTAACGGACAATTGGTACGCCGACCGAAAAAAAGACGCCGTTGATAAAAAAAAAAAGATTATAGGTGCATCCTTTATTTCCTACAGCGAGATCTGTAAGTATGAAACTTCCATGACAATGAACATTTTAAGTGAAGTTCAGGACAATGGATTTGTTCAGTTTGTCTTCGACAATGCAGATCACAACACTCGAACTATAGATGGAATGGAACTTTTCATGTGATGGGAGGAGTGCAGTGTGTTACTCCTGTTTCAGCTGTTCAGACATGTTCTTGTAATCCACCGTGGATTGGCGCTAGTCTTTGCCCGAAGGGGGGTAGCGATTTGCCCGACAGGGGGCGCGACCTGCTGTACGGGGCGACGAGTGTAAAGAAATTGGTCTCAAATTATCGCTAGATTATTATTTATCAGCTACAGTTGAATACCCCGTACAAAAATTTTCCCCGACGTGGGGGCCTACCCCCCCCGTTCCCCACTCTGGCGCCACCCCGGATTCCACGACAAAAGATTATACTAACGATAAATATTGTTGGAAAGTTTGGCTTCATCCCAATCGTTACTCACGACTGGCGCAAGAACCGTGTATTGAATCGCCTTGTAATGGAAGGCGTACCCTCCCTGAAATTTCGGCCGATGGATGCCAAAATCGGAACCATACACCACTGGATTTGTACGGCGGGTCCCAAGTCAGCTGAAGAACCTCATACGGGATGGACTGGTTTCATGAAGAATGTCGCAGGAAAAATATGATACGAAAAGTCAGCAGTGATGTCCTTGTCCTTCGTCAATCTTCAACCTTCTAACCCCACATCAGTTAATATCTGTCGTTGTTTCGCTGATGAAGAATACAGGAAGGGACAACAAAAGTGTATTATGACATTTGTTCAGCCGCCTTTTATTAAAGCTATGGATATAGATACTGATACTGATGAGCTGTCCAAGGTAATAGTGCTAACATATTATAAACAATACTGTTAATTTGCGATATTATTCTTACAAAAACAAAAGTATTAAAACAATCATCTGTTAAAACTACTCTACCAGTCAACTATAAACAAGATTACTGAAAACATAAAGAAGGGTACTATTCACAAAATTATTAATTAAAAATATGTAACATAATTTATCACACGATTAAATTTCACACTTATTATTAAGGATAAGGTTTAAACAAAAATTGGTAACGATGAACATGTTTAATCAAAACTATCTATTAACTAATTATCATCATAATTATCAACTAATTATCATCTAATTAAACATATCTATTAACTATATATTATCTTATCTATATCTATTAACTTTTTCCTTGCGCCTTGATTACTTTCTACACTTCTAAATCATCCTTTTTCATTTTCACTGGACGGAGAAACCATGTGCCAGGATGATGTTAGAATACACCTTGTAGCATAATGAATTGTTGAGTCCATTTCCCCGCAACTGACAGTATAGAGAAGGTGCCAGAGAGAATCTATATAGATATTCTGCGAATAGGCCATGACCTGCAAAGAAAAGAATCCCATCTCCGTACCAGCCTATTGAAGCTTGTTTGACTGTTGAAATTATATTGAACGTTATGTCCAAGGTAATAGTGAGGTTAGGTGGATTTCATCTGCTTATGAATTACGTGGGTTCAGTGGGAAAAATCATGGGTGGCAGTGGCCTCGAAGAAATGTGAGGTATTTTCTGAAAACGCTGTTTTCCACATGGCTAAATGGACATGCTTATATAATAGAATTATGCAAAAGCATTCGCTTTCTCAGGCAGCAATCGGTCTTTTGATTGTAGAATATTGCGAGGAAAACGGATTTTTAAGCTGTCCTGACGTCGAAACTCTCAGAGGAATTCACAATGAGTTGATAAACTTGTCTTCCTCCAAACATTTTTTTCTATCAAAAGACAAACCTTTACTGAGTGCTGTATCCAGCGCGGTGAAGGCACTAGAAGAAAGAAGCCGTACAGCTAAATTATATTTGCAGTATTTCAAGGAAGTTGCTGTAATGCATTATTTCGTGATAGCGGAAAGAACAGGTGACTGAAATCTTCATCTCTACTCCGTCTAACGTATGTTACTCCACCTCCATGCAGCTGGGAATATTCATTACGCTAAATCAGCTCACCTGTACCTCCAGAATATGTCTAATCTTAAGACTAGTTTGTCGGATCAAGAGTTTGAACGTTTCGTGAGTGAGGGTTATTTTACAGTTCGGCGATCGGATAAGTTTTGGTACGGCGTTCGGACGGACATAACTATAGAGCTGGTCAAATGCGATCCATGAAAGTTAGCGGTGGCTTGACCCAAGACCGAAATATGTCTGATGGCGTCGTAGCGCGTTGGATTTGCACCATGCCGGGAAGTTTTCAGGTGACGGAACAGTGGAGGCTTTCGCTGAAGTGACGGATGAATCTTCCGACAAATACATTTCTTTATCGAAATCGTGGCAGACTCGAGATACGAGTGATTTCAAGAAATTTTTAATTTGGCTGAAACAGCATTCGCCCTTCAACCAATCCGAAGAGCTCATTTCCCTGTCTTCAGGAATTTTTGCCGATGATAGAGTTAATTGTGACTCAGCAGAGGAGCTAGGCGAAAATGCCGTCAAAGGAATCGTGGGAAAAAGATTTGCTGACGTGACTTTGAAGAGGAAAGTGCAAGTATTCACACTGGCCGCTATGAAAAATACTAAATTAATTGATACAGATCCTGTAGTTTTTAACCCTAACCAACTGTTCCACGCATCGCGTATGTTTTAAGAAGTGCGGACGACCTTGAAGGCTGTCTACAGCATGAATGGGCACCTAATCTTCATTCTTTATTCGACGACGTTGCTCTTCGCGCGGGACGAAGACGATTTTAATGAACGATATTGAACACTACCTGTTTATTTAGGCGTGAATATTTTGATTTTTAAATGAGTTCCATCAAGTTGCATCAAACAAATTATTTTTTTTTGTGAAAAATGCTGTTTTGTATGTTTTTTAATTTTTTTATGGTAATAAAATTATATCAACTCTTTATTTCAGACTTTTTATTGCAGAAATGAGTTCTACTTCCAAACTAAAAACGTTTGACACCGACAGCACCTCTCTATGATTGCCTATTGCTGAGTTATGGCTTTTTGGGGAAAATCCAAGATGGCGGACATTTACTCAAAATTTAAGGGTGTTGCCCAAGGAGGATTTCTTGGGATTATTCTGGGGAAGTACAGGGGGACCTAAAGAATCTATTTCAGAAGGAATTAGCTTTATATTAATTATTTCCGTCTCCAACCTTAATTTGCCTATACTTTTTGCCAATGGCCTGAAATTATGGAAGAGACAGGTTATCCGATTGTATACTCTAACTGAAATCGGTTCTGAACAAACTTAAAATTATAAACCGAGTAATGTACTCAGTAATGTACGTCAGTATCGTTGCATAGGTTTTCGATATCATTAGACGCACCGATTGTTAAGTGACTGTTTCACTTCTTGTTGGTAGTCAAGGTCCATTGGAAACGTGACATCCGGGAAGACGTTTATATTGCTGAAATCTCCAGGTTGATTCGACTACCGTGGTACTTTACTTTACTCTACGACACACCCCTGACTCCAGGAATAAAGATCTACGGTTTGCAGTTTGGGTGGGTGGGTGTAGTAGAATCTTTATTCTTTATTCTACTACCGTGATACTGAATGCCGTTGTTAAACTTTCATTAATTTCTTGCACATGGTTTTGTGTTTTTATCTTCCACCTTACGGCTGTTTTATTGTAGTAACCAAAAGAAAAAAATGAAGCTCTATCAAGTGACGGTCTCGAAGAACAACCAAATGGGGTGGTTGGTGCTAAAATGCAAGGGTGAACTAAATTCTATTGAAGCAGCCTTGAGACATATTGGACAGCATCAATAAGCCTGAGACGGACGGGATTCTTTGCATTAGATGGCTTGATAAGGCAGCAAGAAACTCATTGATCTTGGCTTAGGAGTTTTCTATGACAAATATTTTTTTTAAAAAAAAGCAATCTAACAGTTTTGTCTTTAGTAATCAATTTTAATGCTTTTTTTCTATTTTTTTTTATTGAGATAGTAGATGTGTTTCATGAAAAGTATTAAATTCAATACGTGGTGAGAGGTATTTTAATTTAAAAAAGTGTACTTAATTTTCTACTTTCCTTATTATACGATATTTTCATTTATCCTACAACGGCAATTTATGTTGGCTGAATGAAACTAAGACTATTCAACGAAGTTCGTCTAAAAAAACCCTCGAGTAGCTTTGGAACCAGATTTTGATCTTAGAAAGTAAAGCAGTTGAATTGCTGCATGGAAAAAATAAATTTCAAAAACAGGATGTAAAGTATGTAATGTAATTACGTACGTATGTAAGTGAAATTAGTTAGAAAAACAAAAAAAAAATTATTTTCCGAAGTAAAATCTACAGTAAAGATAATGATTCAGATTAAATATGGCAGACATCAAAGTGAAACATTTTTTGGCATGAATTGAGAATAATACTATTTCATTTCGACATAATTGCGTTACTGATAATGAGTGAGAAAAGAACGCACTTATGATACGTTTGCATAAATACCTTAGTGCTTATGCATCATTTGTGTACGAAAATAGTTATATCACTCATACTTTTAGTAACGTTTCCTATACATTTTTCTGCCATACCTTTTAACCTAAATTGATTTACAAATTATGTATTTTAAAAAATCTACTCTTTCTGTATAAAAATCTAAGAGGAATATGTGTTTGGTGTTATTCTATTCAGAATGCATCTAATGTAAATATAATGCTGTAGTTTCAAATGAGTTTTTGAGTTTAAAATTTGCAAAGAAATAAGAAGAAAGCTATTTTGAGTTTCTTATCCATAGATTGTACCGCGAGTTTAGTGATTTAGTGATATAATTTTGCTTAATTTCAACTAGTAGATTTAACTAGTAGCATTCTACCATGGCTTGGTTTTCAAAATAATTTTATTGATAAAAAATTGATAAATAATTTTTAGCTAAAAGGGTCTTTGATTAAACGGTAATATTTAATGCCGATATTAGGCACCTAGGAATAATAATAAACTCTTAGTTTTTAATCTTATTTCTTTCTCATTCTTACAAAAAAATAGTTATTTACGTAGCTAAAGAGGTGGCAAAGTCACTGACTCTAACTACTTCGAAGAGTAGGGGAAAGTGGGGAAAAACCGGATACCTAAGTTGTTGGAGTTAAACTATTCGACATACAGCTTGTCACATTTTACTAAAATATTCATTATTTATCAGAGTACAATATAACTTTCAGGAAAAGTTATAGTTTACTAATGATTTTTTGTAGAAAAAGTCAAAGTATCCGGTTTTACCGCTCTCTCCTCTGCATACCTCAAGTATTAAATAATGACATCACCTTAGCACGTGATACAGTGACTAATAACTGTTTTTTTCAGCCCGGTGAAATACTTGTGACTTACAGCACGGATATCGGTTGGTCACCCTATTTCCCTATCTTAGGAGGTGTTGTCACAGAACTCGGTGGCCTTATATCACACGGTATGATTCATATTTATCTTAATCTAGTTTCAAATTTCACTGAAGCAGCAGGGATGGAAGTCCCCAAAGTTTCCTAAAATATTTAAGGTGGAAACATATGTACTAATAAAATACCAACTACAAGAGTTTTACAAAAACCTTTAAATTAAAAATTAAAATTTTGTTGAATGAAATGAAGTTGCAGATTCTAACTAACTTGGAACTTTAAATTCACGGTTTAATATCGAATAATGATTTCGTTATAGGTATTTCTTTTTGCAAAATTTATTGTAATATTTATGTGATGAGGTAATAATTGTATTGTTAAAAGGTTTTTTCGGAAAATCATTTGACAGTTACATATTTTCTAATGAAATGAGCATTCTAATACGAAATTGAAACTAACAGAAAATTACAATGATATTCATAAGTCAAAAAAATCCTTTGTATTTTTTAATTACAGGTTCACTTTCTAATAAATCTATTTTGTATCTTTCACACAGAATCATCTTATAATTAATGTAAATTATTTTTCCGTTATAACTTTACTAAAAACAAAAGTGATATTTTTGTGTGATATACAGTGATATGCTTATATAGTAAAATAAAATTTTTAAAAATTCAAATTGATATTTGAACTCTTTTTAATCTATGAAGATTTTTTAATAAAAAATAAAGTTATTGATCATATTTAGAATATTTATTCAATGATTTACCCATGTTCCTCATTCCAATTACACATAAACGGAATGCAAATGAGGCAGAAAATAATACGAAACCTGTGAAAAGTCTGTTGCATTTTTCACCATAATGTAGATGTAAAGGTGCTATTTCGTTAGCGATATCGCAATTGTCACCAAGATTAAATGTTGACACGATTACGTTTGGGTTTGATTTGATGTAATTTACTGGCGCAAAAACCATTGTTGATTATGCTGCGCTAAACATATGGCATAACATAATCAACAATGCGTTTGGGAGTTAACGCTAAATTTGGCAGGTTTTTATCTGGTACACCGCTAAATGGAAAAGTATTGACACAATACTTCCACAACAATCTAACCGTGAAAGAGAATGCATCAGTTTCTTAATATATGAAAAAGGTGCTGAACCCGCAGTTGTACACTTTGAGAGACATTATGGTGTCTCTCAAATACACTTACAAAGACGCATTGTTGTTGGAGCCTCATAGGCAGAAACAGCAGAGTATCAGTCTTTATGACAGTGTCATGTCTTCAAAGCGCTACAGTGGACGAGAAACAAAGATGGATAAGAAGGATGCACAGGTGTTATAATACATAGTGGACCAAAATCACAAGCAAGCACTGTACCGGCTAACATTAGAAATGAAAAATCATCTGAGGAGAAATGCCATATAGTCTGCATTTTTTTGAAGATAGCTATTCGTAATACGTTGACGATATCTGGTAGTGTTCTGAGAGAATTGTCTTTTGCTATTTATGAAATGGATCGGTTCTCTTTTGGCATAATGTACAATATCTTGACGCGATTTTGCTGCTCATTCACAAAGAAAGAAAAAAGCCGCTGACTTTCGAAGCAGTCAATCAGATTTCAGGGCGGTTCGCTACCTTAGTTATACAGAACAGAACGCCGTCCCTTACCCCCGTACCCGTGACCAGACCGGTCACTGAACGGTTTGATGGGCAAGACACGGGAATTTTATTTAAGAAAAAGAAAAACAAAATAAACAAAAAGAAGGAAATATATATATATATATATATATATATATATATACACTATATACAGCACAGGCATTTTCAGTTTTACACTATTAGTTCGTAATAGTCTTCTTTTCTTTAGATGTTGAAATACCTTTCTGTTATTTGAGGGTGAAATGTCCGGTGATTGAGCTACTTAGTTCAGCTCGCTGGGATGTTGAAGGCTAGGGAGGCCGGAAAAGATCTCTGTTTTCGCTAATGAATTTGATAACCCCACGAATTTTCTGCCTGGAGTCGAGGTTATTGGCGACCCTTTTCAGCCATTCTTGTTCGAAGTTTGGCGCTTGCTTCCTCATATGCCAAGACACTGTATAGATACAACCTCAGTTATACAAGTGGTGCATCAAAATAATTTAGTGCTGCTAACAGCGAGGCCAAACATTAAATATTACACCCTTGTGAAAGTGACACCTCATAGGAATAGATGAAACGACTCCGAAAACGAAAAGAGAAAATTTGAAAGCTTTTTATTTCTGTCAAATACCAACATTAATTTCTTTTAGAATACGAGAAAAAGAACTTGAATATTTTAAAGATATTTCGGTTCTTCTTGCCTTGTGCTTATTTTAATTTCATTATTTTTACTTCTTATAGGTGCTGTGGTAAGTCGAGAATATGGTCTGCCGTGCATTGCAGGGCTGCATGGAGCGACGCAACAATTCAAAACGGGTAACATATAAATTCTTAATTTATTACCGACAGAAAAGCTTTCACACAACATTTATTATTGAGTCAATCAAAGGAATATACTAAGTGTTTTCTTGATATAAGATTCCGTTCACTTCTTAAAATAAGATCGATCCGAAATCCCGCGCGTCAATCTTGATAAAAAAAAAAGTACAAAGTAACATAGTAGATTTACATTGACATAACAGATAATATAGAAGTTCCCACTACTCCAAATCTTTGCCATCTGATTTAATTAGGAGCTTTGTAACATCAGACTAAAAGAATAGCCGTTGTTTGTACAAAAAGTAATTAATTTGGCTTTTACTAAAAAGTAGTCGTTTAGTCGTACATGGAAAATTAAAGAACTGAACTTTTAAGCTTTAAATATTAAATCAATACAATCATTCACATTACGTGCAGTCTGCGCCTAGAGGAACAAAATATCTAAAAATAATTAATAAAGCCGCCTTAGCTCAGTGTTTGAAATATAAGACTGAAGACTGAAAACAACTGATTTCCTTACAGTCTATATCTATGATTTTAAATGGTAATTCTGACAGAGAAATAGGAATGAGCTTTCCCTTTTTCTCTTAGCACTGAAATGAAATATTTGACCTTTCGTGTGATTTACAGGATGGGGGAACCTGATCTTGTATCGCATAGTTAATTCTATACGTAGCCCTAAGCAGGGCCGATTACTAAATAAGCAAAGTAGGAAACTGCCTATGCGCCCCATAACTTTAGGGGGCTCCGAGGCATTGAGATTCATTTATTTCTGCGGTACTTTCAGAATAATTGGATTTTGTGTTTTCATTTAATTTCCAAACGCCATGCACTCGAACTTATTCAAATTAAAATCGAGTATCATTAAAATTTTTGAACATTATTCTAACAACACCCCTAATTAATTATCTTTTGAAAGTTCTATATTATGGTGTTTAATAAATTAAAAACAATATGTTACTTTCTAATTTAAAAAATGCCGATCTTATCACTAAATAGTATTTAGAATGTGTTAAAAAAGTTTTCTGATTTTTTTATTCTTTTGTATAAAATTACTTTTTAATTTTGCATTTTTTATACGCGATACACTGAAATCCACTCTCTTGAAAGTGATATGTAATTAAAAATGTTTTACTGTTTCAGCTCCTCAAAATTTGCTACTTAAAACTGTTTATATAGAGATTAAAGTAAAATTTATACAAAAATATCTGGTTTTGTAAGTTGGGAAGGGAAAAATTACGGGCCTTTAGAGGGCTTAATCCGGCCCTGTTCCTTAGATGGTGCAACAAAACAGAGGAGTAATACTACTGCCAGGAAAATTATAGCAAAACAGAAATTTTTTCCACCAGGAAATTGAAATTATTATGCTTTAGGGGAATGAAACATGTATGCAAAGGAAAAGTATTCAGGGAGCTGCCATTTGGAGATCCTATATTTGAGATGCTCCAAATGAAGGGCTCAGTAATTTAACTATTCACAATCAAAATAAGGCTGATGACTGAAACATATTTTAACATACTTTCAAATGTATTTCAGCCTTCACGGAAATAGTCACGTACAGTGGAGATTCTTGAGATAATTTCAATTTTGAATTCGCTATTTCTCGTACTTCGCAGCTTTCATAGTTTCTTATTGAAAGCCGTAGTTTATGTTGAATTCCTTTTATTTGTCTTTTCTGCGACTTAATGCATAGCACAGCTAGAGTAAAATTTTACCTTACGCCAGTTTGAAAATAGTCTTATTTTTTCACAACATGTGCAATTTTGAATCACAACACACAAGATAACGGGTATCTTACGAAGTTTCACTTGATCTCTAGAATCTTGCACCTACTCATTAGAATTCAGTCTACTTTAAATGCATCTAAAGCTTTTCTGTCAACCAGATTTAGGATTAGAAGCGTAGTTAGAGAGATATCGTCAAAGCTCTGATGGGGTAAAAACAATTGTGGAAAATGAATATTGCTGTCACTCGGAGAAAGAAATTTCTTAAATCTTTTAACAGCATGATGATAAGAGCCATTGTTGAAATGAAAATCATTGCTAATTCGGATTAGATAAGGTGGTTGAAAAATAAGAATGACTTAGACGAAAACGTTGCAAATTAAAAGTGTTTGTGGAAAAATACTTGAATAAAAAGACTTGTTATAAATTATGGGTTAAATCAGCTTCCTACCTGAAATTGCTTTTTCAACTATTATTTAATTATCTTCTTGAAAATAACCAAAAAGTCAATAATATCACTGTAATTCAAAACTGAATATTTATTTCAAATGATTGTGAAAAAATGTTTTATAGCCTGCAGCATCCAGCTCAGAAGCTATATTTCCAAAAATATACTTGTATTAGTGAAACACTATTTTTTATAATCCAAATGTAACATTTTTGTTTATAGTTTTCTTTTAACCAAATAAAAATAATAAGTGTTTCGTGGGGTTTCTTGAATTTAATTAAATTTGCTTATCTTGCTTTGTTAATGAAAAATGCTTCTTTGCAGGTGATTATGTTCTGCTAGATGGAAATAAAGGAATTTTACAAAAGCTTCCGAAGCCAGAAGATTCCTGAAAATTCATTAATTTAGCTTCATATTTTTTTCTCTAATAACCATGAGCTTATATGTTAACAAATGACTTTATTCATTACATTTTCTTTTCAAGAGCAGCTTATGAATACGCTGTATGATAATTTGTTCATAGTTTTAAAACAATTCAAATTCTTTTTTGACACATCTTTATTATTGTTAAATTAATTTCTGAATATTTTTTGAAATAAAAAATGTAAATTTCATATCTTTGATTCATTAACATTTTATTTATTTGTAACGAGTTTTCTCATTATCATAAGTTATATAAATGCTTTCATATGAGCAATAGAGATCAATTTCGATACAAATTTCGAACTTGCTAATCAGCTCTTGAAGCAGATTGCATCACATAAATCAACTTGAATCTCAATTTAAGCATGCATATTGAACTTTAAACAAGGTGACATAGAGTGCTTTATCAGCACAAGATGCCCTACAATATTCATACGATATCTTTACGATGTTGAACGGCATTCGGAATATCAATATCGTGGAGATCTCATAGAATATCTTGTGCCAATAGGATGTGGTCATGAAAAAGCTTTGAAGGCATACGAGCTTCGAATGGTCGCAACGATCAACGAATTCAAATAAAATCCGTGTTTCTATACATCAAATTATGCTTTGGAGAGTCGGAAGAACAAAATCCGTGCTTTTACAGTTAAAGTCACAAAGAAAAAAATTGTGAAACGTTCGATTTACAATGTCCATTTACATGGAAAGCTAAGCAATCAGCAAAGTGGAAAACCATGAATGTTGTTCGAACAGACAATACTGCATTATGAATGCTGCCGCAGCACACGACAAAGAAATAAGTTAAAATAATTAATAAAAATATAGAAGCACGTTATTTGCATGACTCTCAGGAGTGAAATAGCGCTTATGATGGGAAAACCTGAAGCCCATATCACATCCTCCACGTGACAACCATAATCCCCTTAACCGGTCAACTTTTTTTAACAGAAGTGTTGAGAGGAAAGGCTTTTTTTGCTGCATAAATTCCCGCTTTCGTTCTTCGGCGGTTAAAAAAACCCTTCAACGAAAGAACCGAATGGAAATCATTTCAGTGACATGGACAAGCTACGCCATCTGTTGAAAAGTATTGATAGTGTTGGTACGAGATAGGCAAACCGGAGAAGGAAAGGATGGATGCCCGTACGCCGTACGGGCAATCGAGTTAGGACAAACTTTGGGTAGCCCGCACACCGTACGGGAAACCTGTTAAAGGGTTTTAGTACGTTCGTATTAATTAGCGAAGAGGAAAATGTAGTTGATTCATCTGTTCCTGGAATGCCGCTGACAGTGAAAGATCTTGATGAAATGATAAAGCATTAGTTAAGGGAATAAATAAAATTACGCAGGCGAATTGGGTGTCTGCATAGTCAAATCTCTCGGATATCATATTGCCCACGTCTTGTATGTACTTCATATGGAGGGTTCAGAGTTAAAGTGAAACAAGTCCATGAATTGCCCAATTTCCGCTGATACTCTCATGGGAATGTAGATATGTTATATTTTCTGTATAATAATGATTTATGTCCATAGCTCAATTTAGATCTACCAGGCAGCAAGAACAATTAGAAGTTCATTGTTATTTTGCAGCTAATCAACTTTGAGATTTATATTCTCAGAAATAATTCTCATGGGCTTAGACTATTTTAATTCTGAACCTTCCATATATTAATTATCTTATATGCAGATTTAAAGAAATAAATTGCTTACGCAATCCATTTCGTCCTGGATAGCCATTCTTTCCTGTAGAAGTTGGCTCAGAAAGGAATGAAACAATATGCGATGGTTCACTCGCGATAAATTAGTATTATTAACCCTAGTGTTATGTTCGGATCTATAAGATCCGAAACGTTTTTCAACTTCTTATTAAAAACTGCGATAGAGAGATATTTTACAAACATTTCGTGACTTTGTTAATGAGGGTGATAGGTTATTTCTCTGAAAAGGATTTTCTTTCCTATATATATTTTCTGTCTATTTTTCAAAATTATATTAATGCATCGTTCGGGTCAATATGGCCCGATTCTGTTTTCCCTTAATTGTATGCAACGACTTGCACAATATATTATTAATTCAACAGGAAACGACATAAATAAATTCCTGAGAAGTCATCTAACATGTTTTGTATAAGCAGACAATGTCAGTCAAGGTCAAAGCGAGTGATATCTAGATCACGTGATGCGATATCTCCAGTAAGGTTGTAGGGTGCAGTATCGAATCATTTCGCCTATTGCGAGTTGTATGAGAACACAACACACATATGAAAATATCAATAACTCTTGAGACTGTAATGACATGAAAAAAATTTGAGAGACACTAAAATAGCTCAGCTTATGGAAGCACCTGATAGATTTCTTATCGGATTCTGAATAGCTATTACAACCTGCAGCGCCACCTGTCGGCAACATTTATAACTAATTTTGAAACTTTTGTATCAGATTTTTACGGCTTTCAGACTAAGCATATCACTGGTTTCGTTCTTCTATCGATCTCCGTTGCCGAGTTATTTAATTTTAAAATGAGGGAGTCCTTTGTTGGACACCCTGTATTATCAAGAAATTAAAAAGCATGTTCTTTCTGTAAGCATCGCAATGCATATCATCATTATCAATTTATATCTATTAATGTCTCCATTGGAAGTTTGTTAATGGAGCATTAAGAAAAAGTTCAGCAATTTCTATATGTGGGAAGTTAGACATTTTTTCTTTTCGAAACGTAACACTAGTTCACTTCACAAAGAAAAATCAATAGACTTAAATATACAATATATATTGAAATTATTATAAATCGAAACAATTTAATTTTAACACAAAATTTTGGAACGAACGTAACACAAGCGTTATAGGCGAAGAAAAGCACCACTAAATGAAAGAAAAATCGGCAAAGAGATCCAGACAATAATTAGAAGAAAAGGAACAACTAAATGAGGAAAGAGAAACTTGCTACACATGGATATTGTTAAATATATAAAATTACGATGCTCTCAGTGATCAAATTTTGTTAAATAAACATATTTTTACTACCTTCGAACATTCTCTATTCTGCACAGCTTTTCGACACATTGGGAGAAACATCCTTAAAGCCAATCTAAAACGAATTGAAACAGCATCAATAACCAGCGCTATAGTAAAAAATAAATATATACTCAAATTTCCTTTTCTTACTTGTTATTATAAGTGATTGGACATTTCAGTCCCGAAATCAATTTTTCGAAGTCTTCTGGTTTTTTCTCAAATTTGTCTTTCGTAACAGTTCCAACTAAATTCTATGAAAAGAGAAAATATAAAATGTTTGTATAAAATCGTTTATTCAAACATTTTCAATATTTTATACTTTTAAGATGTTATCTAAGAAAAGAAGATCTATTATGTAAAAAGATAATTCTATCAAAAGAAAATATTTAAAATGCATCAATAAAATTGTCGATGCAAACATTTTCAGTGTTGTACTTAAGATATTTTTGTAAATATTCGGTAAATTATTTGAATTTGTTTGTCTACAAATAAAGTTACTCTGATGTCTATCACAAGTAAATGCTTTTATTACTAATATTTCGAAGCTATCTTCATCCTTGACCATATGATATACCAAGTACATTTTCCAAACTTTTAATGAATCAAAAAATTGAATTAGGTTTCCAAGGCATCAAAAGATAAAATATATTTCAGAAGAAAAATCATAAATCTATATTATATTTTTGATTCTAAGTAATTGCTATCAACCAGCGGATGTTAAAATTACTAATGTTTGCAATTGTTTTATCCAGTCAATTAAATTTTGTCTAAAAAATCAGAACTTCTAAAAAAGGTATATTTTAGTAGAAAATTTCTAGAGGAATTACTTTTCAAAGAAAAATTGGTAGCTCAGGATCTAAATGATATATTCATAGAGCCTGAGAGAGCATAAAAAATGAAAAAAAAAATTATATTAGGCAAGTTAAATGGTGCAATATAGTACAATATAGGGATGTTCGAAGTTCATAGACGAGCTTTATGTCATGTTTGATAATGCCTTAGCAAAAAATCATGAATATTCCAGAAGATTCCAACTATATCTTAAGCCAGTCAATGGCGACCACTCCACACCGCGCAAATGATGTGGTAGCATCCATCAGTCCATCCATTTAGGCAGATCAATCAAGGCCACTCCAAACTTTGTAGATTCATCCCCTACCTTTGCTAGAAAGCGTGTATTGTTTTTCTAAATGCAGGCATTAAAACTATTATATTAATCATTGTATTAATGACTTAATTTTGTCCAGTGATAAATTAGAAAAAAATTATATTTACCTGTAGTAACTTCACAAGGGATAATGGATCTGTTTCCCAAGTGAATGAATGAATATCCATCTATAAAAAAAATTTGTTGTATTGAGTTATTCTCCATAGTGAGTTACAACAAAAATGTTTTAACTACCTTGTCATTTTACATAGAGACAGTAGTTTCAGCAAGCTGGAAAAAGTTTTTCGTTCTTAAACCAATTAGAGTATGCTTTCCCTCTTTAAAAAAGCTGTCATTAAAATTCTTTTAAAATACATAATTTGCAAATAAATCAGATGCATATGTTTAAATATTATCATAAAACTAAATTTGCCATGAAATTAATTTATCCAGTTAAACACTGAACATAAATTATTATAATCAAATAAATTATCCAATTTAACATTATTAAATCAATGAAATGGTCAAAAATGGCTTTTCAAAAATATTTGTTCGAAAGCTTTAAAAACAAAAGACTGTTCATTTGTGAGACGAGGCCTTTCTGAAAAAAACAGAGAGCTGAAACGTTAACTCAGTTACCATCTTTATTACTGTTTTAGGCTATTCGATAATTTTTCTGTCTTCAAATTTTTACTTTAGTGTTCATTTACATGAAGCTTCGAATTCAATGTATTTGGTTTAAAGGCATTTTATTGGCATTTATAATGTAATTTAAAATAGAATATAACTGTGAGTCTGTGAGAACTTTTCTTCTATTTTTATGATGTTAAAATTTATTAATTAATGATAAAATTCTCAGAATCTAAGCATGTATTCTTTGATTTTTGAATTAATTATACCATTGGTAAAAAATTCTATTTATCCAATATATAAATTATGAAAGTAATTATTAGAAAACGATTCAAAGGTATTAATCAATACGAAATGAGGCAAAAGAACGCTAAGTTTTTAAAGAATTGAGAAAATTTTCAAATTTATCGCATATAAAACTGCAGTAATTTTTATTTGTGGCAACTTCTAGAAACAGTTTTGTAATGTGTGCCTATAAAAAAATGCGATACTTAATACCTATAATCTGCGCTGAAGAGTTATTTCACTAACAAAATAAATAGTAAAAAACAAAAAATAATTAGTTATTTTTGTCAACATAAAGTTATTGGAATCATACTTCTCTCAAACATCGATGGCCGTGTTTCATCAGAAAATCCCGATACTTTTCACCTGCAGTTGATGATGATGTTTCTAACCATCTCAGTGCCTCCTGCAAGAGTAGAAATATAGAAACTCAACATATCTATCATTTGATAATCGATTCAATGTGTCAGTTATTAAAAAGTTTTTAAAAATTTACCTGAGTTTTCATATTTTTGAAGTCTTCCGGAGTTCTTTCTTTGAAAATGAAATACGCTAATCTCTGATAAAGAAAAGTTTATTATTTCTGACTCAAATCAGCAATGATTAGGAAATCGAAATTCTTATAGTCATTTAAAGAAGAAAATTAAAGTTCTAAATGAATAACTACTCGAGTAATTTTTCGTTGAGGGAATTATTTGAACAAAAATCATGGCAAGTTTTTAATTAGCTTTATGTTTGATTTTATCTACAAACTTTAAAACATAAAATCCATTAATCTATGTATTGATCTGTACATAGATCTCATTAATAAATTCTCTTATTTATCAGGTGAAAAAAATCAATTCAAGAAGCATATATAATGCTAAAATAATTTTGATCCCAAACAAAATATATAATAGCTAGAACATTTGTGCCTGTCTAAGACGAGCTTTTAGCCCGCTAACCATATTTCAGAAATGATCATCACAGATTTACTCACGAAAGATGTAATACAAAATCTCATGCACATTGGCAGTGTATTTAACCCGGAGGACGCGCGCTACGAAGAGTTACCCGAAGACACGCAAGGGTTTAAGGTATACTGAAGATAGCACAGTATGATTTATAAAAGTTAAAAATAATTTTTTTTTCGCTGCTCCAAAGTTGTTATAGGATTTTATACATGTAACTTATCTGTTTCTTAATTTTCTGTTTAATGATGTTTTACACTTTGTACGATTTTATCTATGGAACACCATTAATTAATTCAATTTCAGATTCACACTGTATTGTATCTCTTAACTAAAAAAATGTCGTAATTCCAAACAAACCAGCGAGTTTACATATTTGCTTTTTCTTTCAAATTCTATATTCTCCCAATGTGCGTCAACACAAGTTATAATTTTAACGTTATTTTATTAATACATGTTAATACTGATTTTAAAAAATTATCGAATTATTTAAACACCGATTCTCAACCTTGGGGGGGGGGGGTCGGAACGGAGCATCACTTTAGGACGAGCGCAAAATCATGAAAGGAATTCAACTAAACCTAAAAAGTCTAATAATCGAAAACACAATAATTACTGAAAAATGAATGATAGAAAACAGATTCGATTTGTAACTACAAAACTAAAATGTTACCTTTATATATGTTACGGCCAAAGCCCGAAATCTGACCAACTTGAGAATTTTCCGGCCATTTTACGAATTGGACGAGAGCTTGTAGCGGATTCGTGTTGAAGGATTCGGACCTCAGCGCTAACAACCAATCTGCCTATCTTCGTCGTACCTGGCGTGACGAAATTGTGAATCAACTGGTGGCGACTGGAAGATATACTACCAGCGGAGATATTATGGAGAAGCCCAATCGAGAACTCTCTCTCTTTTTTAGCTTTTTCTTTCCAGGTTGTTCATAGCCGATTGCTCCAGTGGTTGATATTTCGTCTTCTGTATCCCGGAGTTCATGGGCTTAACCGAACATATATAGTCGTCATGACATACCGTTTTAAATTTGTTGTTTGTGTTAAATAAATTGTTTTGACTATCCAGCAGCTGAGCCATCCACCTTCTGATGTGTGTCCCCACACCCATCACAAGCTGTGGCCATATTCCGATTATTACAAAACACTAGTGTTTTTCTACTTTTTCAAGATGGGGCTGAAGATTCCCTGCCTAAAATTCGATTCGTTGATGCAAAACAGTCCGATCGGCGACTAAATGCCTACCGAACCGTCATCGAGATCATTACAAAACACTAGTGTTTTTCTACTTTTTCAAGATGGGACTGAAGATTTCCTGACTAAAATTCGATGCGTTGATGCAAAACAGTCCGATAGGCGACTAAATGCCTACTGAACCGTCATCATTCGATGACGGTTCGGTAGGCATTCGCTTGGCGACATCAGCAATCAAGTTTAGGCCATGTAACTCCAGCCACTTCGTAATATGGCAGGCCAAAGCCCGAAACAAAAAAAGGTGAAATATTTTCTGGTCAATTTACTGCGGCATTGGCTATAAGTGAAATCGCCTGCCAATACGGAAACTGGCTGATTTCAGGCTTTAGTCGTAGCATATATGAAGGTAAATATTCAAAATTAAGGCCAAATTGTATTTTTTCATCATTTCAATTTCCAAAAATCGATGTAAGAAGGACAAAATATAACAGAAATCACTGGAAGATGGGTGCAATTAAAATCAATAAGAAATTGTGCGTCCTAATCGCTAGAAGGTAAGCAAAGAAAGTTATCACGTTTACCTCCATTGCAGCTGGAACATCTGCACTCTCTACTTCCCTAGATGTGGTAAGTAGTTGAGAAAAATCGCTGTAAACTTCGGTGTTGATTTCTATTTCGAAATTAAATTGGAATTAAAAACAAGAAGTGCAAGATATATAAAAAGATTATTTTATTTTATAACTGATATTTTTATCTTCCTGACAAAACGGTCCCAACAAATGAATTTCTTCTTTTCCAAGAGACTTAAGATTTCAACACCCCTGTTTCAAACGCTATATAGAAAACACTTCTCATACCTGTGTAAAAGGTCAGTTTTCTCGGAAATGATATTTTAATACTAAAAATGTTGTTTAATTAAATGTTTTTAATTTTTTTTCTTCGTTTAATTTGGTTTGAAACATTTTTATCACTGCGACTTCTATTTTAATTTCTATATTAAAAACTTTTTTAACATGTTTGAAGCACTGGCTTTTGGGCTATTCAATCGGCTCAAAAAGAAAATTTTATTTCAAAATTTGTTCTCATTTAATGTTGATCATATTAATTGTTCCTTGAAATTAATTGTTCCTTATTATCATTGAATGCTGCCATATTAATTAAATTCAACTTGCCATTATTTTACTAGTTCCTTAAAATCATTCGATGAAACACAGCTATTGCAAATATCTCTAGTGAAGAATACTACAAAAGAATAAAGCAACGCATATTTTATTTGGATCTGATTCGATTTTCATCAGATGTAATGAAACTATACTTTGAAATCATTCTAATGTTCTCTTGTTTTTGCTTGTGGTTTTTACGGATGTGTTGCAGGCACCTCCTCGCTGTGAGTTCTGCGTTATAAAAGTCCTATTTCTATACAGCAGAAGTAAACTATCTTTAATAACAATTTAAACATTTTACAGGAGATCCAAGAGAAGTTCCAGATCGCAATGTAGTGCAATTAACAGCTTATTTTTTGAGAGCGGTAATCTTTTGTTATTTTCGACCTACAGTTACGACACTTTGCCCTTTCGAAGATACTGTCAGAATAATACAAATACGATACAAACATCAAAATCAGCAAAATTGTACTTGAGATAGTTTACCTCTGATGTACAAAATAAGAAGGTCGACATAAGCGATTTTGCTTAGCTTCGAAACCCAAAACGCCTAAGAGGCGAGACATTGTATGTTATGGTTGCTACAATATCATCAATGGGACTTAAATCTCTTCTTAGCAGCAAAACAGTCTTGAAGAGCTTCAGTGCAGCTTAGTTTCCTTATCGAAAAGGTTGTAAAGACTCACTCTGTTACATTTTAGTTTTTGACCCCAGATTTTTGTACACTAATAAGAGTAAGATTTTTAAAAAATTGTATATTTTTTTCATGATATACGTTTTATTCTTCAATTTATAATTCACTATTAAACTCGGAAATATTATGGCATCATGAAATCATTTTTGTTTCAAATTCACTACCAGGTGGAGCCACTCTTACAGAATCAAAATTTATTTAAAGGTAGTTGATTATCTTATAATTAAAAATTTTAGAAATATTTAAATAGTGTATTGTTATCGAGAATACAGATCTGTACACGATTTCCGAACTCTAGCACATCAAGAAGTGAGTGAAAAATCGATTACATATTTCCATTTTTACAAAAATGAATCATGTTAGGCTAATAAAAGCATGTAAAAATAGATACATTGGTTTTGATACCCCTTTATGCTCATTTATAAGGAACAAAACTTCTTTAGGTGATAACAACAACTTCTTTAAGTGATAATAATAGCTTATTCTACACTTACCTCCAGCTGCTTTATGTAGAACATTAAATATCACCAGGTTCAAACAGTTAGAAACTTCAGAACATATTATATGTGTTCCCATTGGCTGAAATATTCAAAGAAACTATGAGAAATGCCTTATATTTTACTCGAAATTCAACAAAAGTTTATTTAAAGGGGTTTTCTGTTACGAACCGTGCTCATATCGCTGCAGCGTGATATCAGATTACCAAACAATTCTTGAGAGTCGTTGAATATATCAGAAGACACAGAGTATCCTTTATAATTCTTATGAAGTTGTCTTAGTTTCCCTTTGGCACCATGAAGCATCTGAAAAGGAAACATTCTGTTGAGATTCATTAACCCCTTAACTGGTTTGTTTTCTCGATTATTTAATTAGAGGATACCTTCTATTTTGGGAATGCGTAGTCATTTTAATTCAATTGCGAACCTGAAGGGCAGTTGAAATGTTTATGAATTCCATGTACATTGTAACGAATTATAGTGTCTGTGAATGACTTTGATTTAGATAATAAGTTTAAAATTACGCTAATAAGATGCACGTATAGCATACGGTCAAACTAGTTAAGGGGTTAAAGTATCATGCCACATCTTTAGTACGTCATTCAAGAGGTTACTCGAAAACTGCGTACTACCGAATTTTGGTTCAATATGAAACAAACTACACCCTTTGGTAATACAATATGCTGGCAAAGGTCTACTCTTTAATATTATTTCACACTGATAATGGAATCCTAATATGCTTATGTCAGAAAATATTAAAATATTTTAACATTTTAAATATTAGAAAATTATATTAGGGGGATTGTTATTTCATTAATTGCTGACAGAAAACTAGGAATTATTATGTAATTAATGAAATTAAAGAATAATTTCTACCTTATCTCAACTATAGTGTCAACAAAGACTCCTCATTTAATTAAAGGACGGATCTGATCGAAACCAGATATGTATAGCTGAAGGAAAATCTGATACAAAAGTTTCAAAATTAGTTATAAATGTTATTTGCCACAGCGCTGGTTGCAATAGCTATTCAAGTCCGATAAGAAATCTATAAACTGTCCTTGGCAAGCACGAAATAGCCTAATTTGAATAGATTGTGATGTGATTGCACGATTACTTGCAATAACAGTTTATAGCTTTCTTCTCGAAATCTGAACTGTGATTCAATCGTACAGCGCCACCTGTCGGCAACTTTACTAACTAATTTGAAACTTTTGGTATCAATAGTCGGCAAACTTTCAGCATACTACTGGTTTCACTTTCTATCGATCTCGCTAAGCCGAGTTATTTAATTTTAAAATGAGGGAGTCCTTTGTTGGACACCCTGTATAAACTTTCTTCAGTAACCATATACAAATATTTATTCTTTCTAAAATTTTTATCATGAACTGTTTAGACAAAATAAAAGGAGGTGATGTGGTGGCACCCATCAATGCAAACAATATTTATTACGAAACCTAGGATCGCATTTTACTCTGAGTGTCAGAAAAGAGTAACTTCCAATACAACAAATACAAAACGTCAATTCTGATGTTATTTCTTACGCACTGGAAGGTAGCACATGTCCAGAACATCACTGCCAGATTGACTGTATGCAATTGCCAGGAAAAAAAGCAGCATCGACTGTTGCATTTGATTGGCTTATCAAGGTTCAGTAGAAATCCAGTCAAAAGAAATGCTGTTTTTTAAAAGCTCCATATCCTCAGTAATTCAAATTAATAACGTGATAATATGGTTTGAACCGTTCGCAAAGGTAAGGGCGCATTACGCATACTAGAATTTGGCAGATCTAATAAGGTCAGCAAATGAGAACTGACACGAAGCATGAAGATTTTACCGTGAGCGATTGTCCAGGTGTTGTTTTCCAACCCATCGTACATTTACTGATGGAAAATCTTCGGCGATATAATGCTTTTTTAAATTGAAATGAATATGAATGAATCCGGACCCATACAAAATGACGTACTTAAAAGACGAGAGCAATTTACTAACAACCAACGTATTAAAGATGTTTCACTATAAACTAAAAAATTATTTTCAATAACTGATTTCAGCAATTTTCTTACCTTATAAAATATTTTCGTATAGAACTCCCTCGTGAAAAACTTCAACGGTTCATCACCGTGTCTTTCCTTTGCCATTTCAAAAAGTTCTTCTTCGTTTAAGATTCTTCCAAAAAGTCCTATAGAACTCACCTGTGCTTGAACGGGATCTTCTTTTGCATGAGGATAGAGCTGAAAATTTTGTCATCAAATCAGAATGCATGCAATAGATATAAAATACAGGGTATTTGAGCACAGAGTCGCAAACTTCTGAAAGGAGTGGATTGCTCAAAGACTACTCAGTTTAGTAAACGTTTCGGACCTCTTAATTTTGAAAAGTGGTCAGATAACGAGAACAACACCAGAGTGATGCCCTCCTTTTTTATAATTCCGCCCCGCTACAACGGAATGAAGGTTAACCCTCGGCATGAAATTTTAATGTGCTGCAGACCCCGACACACGATGGATCTTTGGTGGAATCGGGTTAAAAATTTGGAACCTTGCTGTTTCGAAACCGATATCTTATCATCAGGACACTGTGGTCCCAAAGACTAATAAAGCCCTTTCCCTATGGACAATTCTTCGGGTTTCGTTGTCTGAAGTATGCCTTATCTGCCATCGTGGGACCGTTAAAGAATCGCTGTAGTTCGAGGGTTTTTAGGCCCGGTGCACACTAGCCGATTTGTGTCGTTGAAGTTATAAAAATAACAATAGTAACCTCCATTTCCCTTGTGTGTCTCCAGAGGGTGCATGTGGGTTATTATTGTTATTTTTATGGCTTCAACAACACAAATCAGCTACTGTGCACTGGGCCTTAGAGCGGCTCGACCGTTCCAATGAACTGTCAGTTTAAATGCTCGGACATCAAACTCCAGCGAGTCGACAGACGGAGACCTCAGTAGAGTTCCTGCGGACTGTTGTAGATTGTGCACGCGTCGTAGGAGCGGTGCAGCTGGTCCCAATAAATCCCCAATTGCGACCGTGAGCAATGAAGCCTCTGATCATGGGAATAAGACTTGAGAGCCATACAGCTATTCAGGATTTGAAATGCCATCGTTAGCATTTGGATCCGCTCCCCAAGGTACAAAAAAATGCAATGAGGCATCGTCAAGGAAATACATTTAGCCCAAGCAACCTACCTTTCGTCTGAACGGACAGAGTAGAGAATATTTCCAAAGGAAATTTCAGTGGCGTAGGGAACGAAAGGCAAGGCGGGGGGGGTAGATATCCCTGTGGGCGTCGTGGATATAAAACATTAGTGTGGTGTATGTCACTTGTTTAAGCCAAATATGATGAGGGAGCGAAAAAAATCTCAAAATGTCCCCGGTAACATTTATATTTGATAAACCTCTTATTACAACTGGTGGGAAGGGACGCAATAATTATATTATGTCCCGGTTGCCACTTGGGAAGTTTGCCGAAATGTTTAGATGATAAGGTCTAATATTTCTTCCGTCTGAAAATTTGATTCCGACACGATATGCTGTGTCTGTTTCTCCATGATATTCGTTACTCTTACATCTGTTACCAATCTCGCCTTCATTGCTTTTTAGTGTGTCACTTGACGGTTTCTGTGTACCTTGATTATTCTTTACATGGTCACTTAACGGTTTCGATGTACGGCAAGGTTAAGTACATTTCCCAAGCAAGCTCTGGTGTATGAAATGTTGAAGATCTTTTTATACCCTTCTGTGTAATTATCAGGGCCGTGCCATCAGGATAGTCGGGATTCTTGCTAATGTTCTTTGTTTGATGCCGGTTGATGTCAATTGTCGATGATTTTGTAATAAGTATATTTCCCGAGTCTTTAGAAAGCATTGGATAAAATTGTTGTATGGTTTTTGCTCAACAACTTTACCGGCGACTATTTTTTTCCTTACTTTATACAATGCTTGATAATAACACAATACTTGAGATAATCTCAATTGCTTCACAAAACTGCATTATTCATGTAAAAGAAATCATTTGAAAGCCCTTTCGGGACTAGGTTTCGAGAAAATGGTTCGAGCTTAAAAAATCTATTCTTCGGGCCTTCGACTTTCCAATAGGCACGACATCTTGCTCCAACTTTACATACTATCAAAATTGAAATTCTTATACATTGTTTTGATTTTTGCAAAAAATCAAATCTACAAAATAATACATTTTTTGCGCTGCTCTGTAGTAAAATTATGATAATTAAAATTCTATAAATTAAATTGGTCATGCAATTTTGTCTCAAATTGTGTTTTGCGAGTACTTTTATCGTCTTAGATACTTGTAAATAAATTTTGTATTTTTTTCTCTTTTCATTATGTATATACAAATTTCCAATATCGTCATATTACAAATATGATCATTTTTATCATATAAAATCTTTCAGTTTAAATTAAATAACGTGCAAAGTGCATTTTCGATGATTCTTTATAATGAAGAATACATTTTATTCAGTATGTCTCATGCAATTATATCTATGCTATTTTCAAATCTCATCCTCAAATTTGCAACTTCTACAACCAAAACATGCTACAAATTAATTTCTTTAATTGCAAATGGAGTAAAAAAATAAATTTCAAAACTGCCTTTTAAACGTGCTACAATAATAAACATTAATACAATAATAACTACTGAGAAATTTTGATTTTCAATTTTCTGAGATAGGAATTTCAGCTAGGACAAATTTATAGTAAACAATAACGATTTGTATATTATCAATTATATATTAATAATTTAACTTATTTCCTATCTCTCGCTAATTCTGAAAACTATTATTCTTAAACTATCAAGTCAAAAATATCCTTCTTTAAATAAATTTTGAGAAATGCAATTAAAAGTAATAAATGAAAAGCTGGGACAATGTTGTTTTTGCTTACAGCATTTTGCAGAACATTGGAAGTTTTCAGTCAGTGTAACAAAGCATTTCTTTGTTCAAAAGATTTAGTGAATTTTCCTGCTTTTAGTGAACAAACACAATTATCATTTAGTAAAAAAAATAGCCATAATCATGCTAAAATAAAAAAGTCATTTTATGATAATAAAATATATATATTTTCTTATTATTACAATGAAAATTATCTTGAGAGATAAGAGATAAATCAACTTACATCAATGCCAGAAAACATTACGTGACGGTACATCGACATTATTCCCCTTGGATAGTACCTAGGTAATTCTCCTGGGTTCCAACTAATAAAGCGTCTACTCTGAAAGGAGTTTTATACAACAATGAAGGAATGTATTGATAATTCTACAGCATCAGTAAATTTAGGAAGTTCATGTTTAGAAATTAAAATTCTAATAAGGTATTGGGGAAAATACCAAAGGAAGCAATAAAGAAATAATCTAACTTCCAAATCAAGTGATTTTTATTCATTAAATATATTCTTACAATTTTATATATGGGTAATCTATCATACATTTTAAGTATGGGAAATATGTAAGTGTGCCAATAAAAATTCAAAATAGTAGGATAGTTTTGTACGTTGTGATCGTATTTTTCCAGAATTGTAAATAATTAATGGTGCAAAAATAAAAGATTTACAGAGTCTAGCGTTATTTTGTCATCGGTGTGAAAATATCAATTAATAGGCAATTACACAGCTCTCTAAACTAAATTCAAAAGACTTAATAATTTCATAGTGAATAAAATTAAAAATCAATAAAAATTACGCAAAATCAGTTTTTAGCTGTGTGATTATTTCAAGATCACAGATGTTTGGTTGACGTAACATTCAACCGCACCAATATGTTCGACATCACCATTTATTTGTTTAATACCATACATGGCTTAACAATATCATTTATTTGTTCAAATCCATTCATGGTTCAACAACACCATTCATGGTCCAACAACACCATTCTTGGTTCAACAACACCATTCATAGTTCAACAACACCATTCATAGTTCAACAACACCATTTATTTGTCCAATTCCATTTGTAGTTCAACGCCAATAATTGTTTAACAATAATATTTGTTTGCCTTTAATAATAAAGCATGTAACTTAACAGAAGTATAAATACGCAGATTTTGTTTTCTTTATTAATTTCAGCACAAATTTATCCTTGAAACAATAGACAAAAATTTCTTTTCATTATATATAAACTATTCCGTAAATAATTTTGCTCAAATGTCATTTTAAAAAGAATGATTAAGAATGAAGAAAACTGTTTTCAATATTGTTAAGAGCTCAGATATTTTATAATGTGTGATTTAAACTACAAATTCAAGTGAAAGTTATGCCGAATCTTTAACTTGCAGTTACCATTAATTATATTGATACTATTATGCAGATGTGTTTACTTGCAAGTAGATTACATTATGTAACGCTAGGAAACGAACTTTATGAAACAGAAAACTTTCATAAAAATTTTGGACGATATTTCCTGCTTCTCTGTAATGACTGACAGCATACCCGGAACGGTTTTAAAAATTTTTAAACCTATATGCAGGTCTGATGACGTATTTTTCATTTATATAAAAAGCATTAGATTTAAAAACAGTTAAATTGCTGTCAAATTACAGTAAACAAAAATTTCTAAAACAAAAAATAAATAAATTTACCGTTAAGACTGTTTTGAAGTACTTCAGGGTAATGTCTAAGCCTAGAGGAGATGTTGCGCCAGGGAGTACCTCTCTACATTAAATAGATACAGGTTTATATTAAATATTTTCATAAAAAATCACAATTGCTATTGAAAATAAACCAAGAGACAAAACTGTCACACTAGATACTAAACAGTAAATTCTTGACGAATACGGGCGTTTATTTCAGTAAAACATTGTGTGAACGGCGAAATCACGCTCCGCAATATTACTTTCCTATGTAGAAAATAGGTTAGGTATAATTCAATTTTTTAAAGTTATAGTTTAGATAAGGTATAGTTCAAATTTAAAATATTAATTTGAACAAACCTAAAAATATTGTATTTAAAAGGGAAAAATGAAACAAATGTAAATAACAAGTATTTTTATTACTGCTTAATAAGTAGGTACATGATACAATTATTTATTTTTTAAAAAATGCTGGTGATTTTTGTTTGTAACTGACGCAACTCTTTAAAAGTTTCACCATCAGAGGTTCGGTTCTGTGTTTTTCAATGCGCCTCTCATAAAGTTTCCTCTTCTTTCTTCATATGGGGCAATCTGCATTGCAAAACCAGTGTATTCTGGGAAGTATCTCCTGAAACTTTGGCACTAGACCGAATTCATTCTCCAGTATTGCTCTTATGCTTAATTCGTGTATAGCTAGTTCTTTTTCAAGCAATGAAGCATTGTACAATTTCTCCAACTCGCCTAAAATTTCAATTTTCTGAGATAATGTCAACATTTTGCGTCACTTTACTGCTTTATCATTTTTCCTCTTAGATGTCAAATTGAAGCTTTGGAGTGAAAAGTATCCCAATAAAAAGAAGTCCAAAGGTGTTATGTCTGGAGATCTAGGTGGCCGCGGTATTTGACCTCCTCTTCCAATCCAACGCATGGGGAATTTTTCATCTAAAACCTTTCGCATTTCCAAACTCCAGTGTGGCTGTGCCCCATCCTGCTGGAAAATGATATTGGACTGGAAGTCTCTATTTTAGGAAATGCGAAAATATCAAGCATATCAAAGTAATTGTCAAAGCGGACAGTTACTTCTGAAAAGATAAAAGGCCCTATAATTCGATCATACAATAAACCACACCACACATTTTACTTTAGGGATGTCTCTTGTTTGCCCCAGTACGGCATGAGAATTTTCTAATCCGCATATTCGAGTATTGTGTCGGTTAACAATACCTGATACGTGAAACGCTGCCTCATCTGCAAACATCACATGTTGCTGAAAATTTTCATCATCCTCCATTTTTTCTAACATTTCTTCTGCAAATGTTCGACTCCGAGGCTTATCATCAGGCTTTCACTCATGCAACAATTAAAGTTGCATAAGCATTAATTTTTTATGCACTACATCATGCACAGTTGATCTCGGTATTTGTAAATGCTAGGCGGGGCTGCGAATCGATTAATCGAGGACAACGGCGAAAAGTTTCTTGAATTCGTTTTACGTCATCGAAGCTTCTGCTAGGGCGTCCAGATTCTGGTTTCGTCAATACGCTACGTGTCTTCGTAAATCTTTCATGTCATTCTTTAATTGTGGATCTTGAAGGTGGACTTCGGTTGTCGGTAGTCCGATCCTTTCCTTTGGAGATGGAAGGTCCCGTTTCACCAGTTCAACATTCAACTTCGCCTCCTCTTCAGCCCATCATCCCCTAATGAATTCAGAACAGCTTTGCCGTTCTTTCAGGACTTTCTTCCAAGATCCTCCGTGTTTCTCCTTCAAATAGAGTTCCATCAGCCAAACTCCTCTTCAAAATCAAACTTTTTAAAATACTGTGCGGCCCACCTCTCTGTTCTTGTGTACATTTTTATGTTATTTTTATTACTGTATTAATTTGTTTTTCATCTTTTTCCTTTCATTTTCTGTTTTTTTTAATGTATTTTTTTTCTTCGTATAGTCTTTCCATTGCATTTTTGATTTTATTATTTTCTAGCTATTTCATGTATAACTGTGTAATTTTGTGTTTTTCAAGGTTTTATTTTCCCATGTTTCCAAAATATTTTTTTAATGTATAGCACAATAGCAATCCTTCCTTTGCTCCTGTAAATGTTTGTAGACTTGTTGTGTTTTTAATTAGGCAGCGGTATAGAGAAATGTCAAGTTTTAAGAGAGGTCACCCCTTCGGGTGTTGTGATTTCTCTTCCACTTCATGACCACGTCACTGCTTAAATAACCATATGGTTATAGTTGCAGGGGCATGGAGTGGTGTTATGTTATGTGTTACAGATTTAAATTCGATAAACCACGCTACAACTTGAGCTTGTTCTTGCGGTGAAGCCATTTTGAAACGAGAATGTTGCAAAACATTGACGTAGCGCCATCTAGTTTACACTTCATTTAAAAAAAAACTTCTATATTTTCTTTATGGAACATAAAAAACCGTAAATGCACATTATTGTTTGTTTATTTTTAATTAATTTCTTAAAGTGTAAAGTTACATTTCAGATGCCCTGTAGTATGGAACGCGGCCGAAGCTCTGCAGCGTACTGTATATGAATGATATTCTAGCGTTTGCGAAATTAAATGCAAACAAGTAAGATAACACTCATGTGCAAAGTCGCGTTCAGCAAATCACAAACAAAGGTTTACTGTAAATAAAAATTCTGCATGTAAAAGTTATTCCACGATTTTAATTAAATAGCCAAAAAATCATTATAAGAGAATATATGATTCTATTGTATTAATATATTTACCCAACATTACACATTGCGAAATAATCGCCTTCACAGCGCAAAGGAGCATCAAATTCATGGTCGATTTCAAAATCTGTTTCTCCAGAACCACTTGTGACAGGGCGAGACTGAAATTAATTTGGAAATGGCAATAATTAATTGTATACAAGCAAGAAAAAGTTTAAAAATTAACATTTAAATCAATATTTCTCACACTTTCGATATTTGCAGTCAAATTTCCATATCAGTTTAACTAGAATTCCCTACCTAATTTCCTGTGATTTTTGTTGCATTCTGCCTTTTCTTCTAGTGAATGCAATTTTAAAGTGTATATCGAAATATGTTTTGGGATTTTTTGCAATTATTTATCAAATTTTTAGCTAAGATTTTAATTTATATTAATAAACGTATTTTGTAAAAAATGAATCGATTATTACTAAACTGAAAAGTATTCTAAGTTCTTTCGTGTCTAAAATTTTATCATTTCATCCTTTAGATGAATCTTGCCATGTTAAATGCCTTTATCGTCTTTTACTTCTTTAATTTAGATTTATAATTTTTGTAGTTTGGAAATAAAACAAAATCTATAAGCTCTCCAAGATTTCACATGAGAAGATTAAAAATACTGAGTTTAAACAGCAGATTTTAATTTATTGATGTTATAATTAATATAATTTATTAATATTTTGGAGGTTCGAAAGTTATATTTTCTTCTTATTCTACAAAACTTCGAAACTTTTGCGGCAAGTTACGTTACAGTTTTTTAAATACCCATTATTTTTAAACATCTACACACTTAGATAGCAGAACTGCAATAAGTGAAAAAATAGATAAAATCTCAATCGGTAAAATGCGTATACTTACTTGGAAAATGTGCAAAGTGTTGTTCCAGAATCCCCACTCTAAGTCTCTGTGTGATCCGAAACTTTTCTCAATCTAAATATTGAAAAATAATAAGATAAATTATATTTATCAGAGATGATATCTAATATTATTTACATAGGGTGATTCGTAATTGATCGTTCAAATTTAGTGCGGAGGTAGGGAATAGCTGAAGAATACAATTTCACATAAGAAGGTATGCTCGCAAACAGACTTATGACGTAGTAGAGGATGCTGTGCATACACAACTCTGCTCATTTGTAAAAGCTGTCAAACTTCTGCAACCGGAGGGTATTGGACAATTTGATTTCACAGAAGTAACATTAATCGGCTTACGATTCATGAATTAGGTTATATGCATCTATGATATGGTGCTGCAGGGGAAAAGCGGTCGGGCAGCTGCGCGACTGTATGAAGAACGGCATCCCAACCCCGGTATTCAGTACGGTATTCGCAGCATCAAATATAAACACCAAATTTATTTCCAATGGATTTCTTTCTTGTTTTTGGAGGAGTGACAAGAAACGCCTTCTGTAATTGACTTTTATTGACATAACACCACAGCATACCCCCGAACTCGGCGCCTAAACGGCACCCTGTCGGTTGGATGAGTATGTGTGAAACTTTATTGAAAAGCGAAAAGCAAAAAAAAAAAAATTTACAACATTAGGATATAAATACACTTGAAAGGGAACATAATTACATGAACAAAGAAGAATAAAAAACACAGTGAGGATTACAATCCGAGTATTATAATAGAAATTTACAAGGGGAGTTATCAAATTTGAGTTCAGTGAAAGGGTTGAATGTTTCATTTAGTTACATTTTTTCATACAGTTGGAGCTCCATGATTCGGGGCTGTTAGTGTTGTTCGATGCGACGAAGAAGAAGAATTGAATAATGTAACACAACCGGTTATATGATGAAAATTGTCGCAACCATCCTAAAAATCGTGGGACTGGTTTTTGTTCTCTCTTGATATTTATGCTGAGGGATCGCTGGAATTGTTACTCAAGGGTTGGCGGTGATGTGAAGGGTGAATTTTTCGAATGAATTACGGAAGAATTGGTGGTGGCTGGTTGATGCTTTTAAGCTAGTGTGCTCTGCTGCTCAACTGGGAATTCTTCGGACTTCTGGTTCTAGGAGGTGAATCTTTGGGAGTATCTATTTCTAGGCAGGAGTATGTGACGGTGTTGTATTTTGACTTTTAATTAGGTCTTCGTTAGTCCCCAGGAATGTGATTAAGTTATCTATATTTCGTCTTGAGAGTTTTCTGGATAGGGCGCTCTTCCACCAATGGACTATGAATTGTGGGCTTGGTTCCTTGTGGTGATAAGATAAAGTGAGTGGACATCTCGTTGCATAGTGAAGGGGATTTCCTATTTCCCCACATCCGCAGTAGTCTGTAGAGTGGAGACCGAATCTCTTGAGGTAGCTGGGGAAGGGCCCATGGCCAGTGGCGAATTGGATGCATTCTCTGGACCAGTGCAGCTGTTTGTTAGATATTTTCGGTATAATGCTGTAGACCGATCTGCCAGTCTCACCATTGTCCCACTCAGCTTGCCAACGCGAGAGTGAGAGGTGTAGAAGTTGTTTCTTTAGGAAGCTTTTTGGGAATGGAAGGCTGGCTGGAATTCCATCCGTGGTTGCCTCCTTCGCAAGGGTATCTGCTATTTCATTGCCTTTTATGCCTATGTGTGCTTTAACCCAGCCGAGCCTGATTCTGGCATTTTCCAGAAGGTTCATTTGTGCCTCTTGAGTGATTTTGCTCTTTACATTAAAGGATTTAAGAGCTTGGAGGCTAGACTCGCTGTCGCTCCAGATGTTGACATCTTCGTTTGCTGTGTTGGCCCACTCGATGGCTGCTTTGAGGGCTAGCATTTCTGCTTGGAACACAGTGTTGGCTGGGCTCAGCTTGGCCTTCCAGGTTTTAGTGATAGCTTCATTTGCAATGACACAGAAAGCGCTGCCCGTTTGATCGTTTATCATTGAGCCATCTGTGTACACTTCAATTGGCGTTCTATTGGAAGGAACTTGTCCCCCATGTGTGATTCTATCTTCCAGGCTAAAAAGTGCAGGGTGTATTGTTGATGGTGGTGATGACTGCTCATAGCTTTCATGGTCAAAATGGGTACCTTCGTAATCGCAATTTCTACCCAGGCGGCCTACCCTTACCAGTTTTGATTGCATTTTGGCTTTAACCCTCTGAGCGCCGCAAACGGTTTTCTACGTTAAGCAAATCTACTCCGACTTCCGCAGAACCGTGTTATTTCTTCTCTTTCGGCCGCCTTGAAGATGGGAACAACCGGCTTTTTCCTGGTTTGAATTTTGCAGTCGTGAGCGGCATAGACGTGTTTTCTCGCCTTTGCTTTCCCCTCCCTTGATGACTTGGTTGACAGTGACAGATTCGCGGTGATAAGCTTTACAATAGACTTGCTCGCAGGTGGTACGTTTGCGGCAACAATTGAATTCCTTATCGTTAAAACGAATGGCAAGGTAGGGAAGTTTCAATGCAGCTTTTCGGAAACTTGTGGAAGAAAATCTTTCTCAGATTCTTATTATGGCGTAGAAATGCTTATAAGCTTTTCTTTTCATAAATAAAAAAAATGCTTGTGAAGAGATGCCTCTGAATGAACCTCTAAATTGATTATCTTAGCAATTTTAGCAAACATTCCGCATAACACCTTGAGAAGGTGTTTATCCCTGAAATCGCATGAATAATTTGAAATAAGTAACAGATTTCTATTATTTTTTTATTTTGCCAATTTTGCATAGAAAAGACCATGTAGAAAAAAATGTAATAAGTTTTGATTGGGTTTCTAGTCCTATTTTTTAGAAATAGAACTAGAAATCCAGATATAATTTCTTATTCAGACTAAATAATTTATTGCATTTTGTTATTTATTACATTGCACAAATTGGTATATTAAGGAATACATGAAAATGACACATAACTAAAATATTTTTAAAAAGTTAACATTTCAATCACATTTAGTTCACAATTCAAATAAAAAAATAATTGCTTCATGAACTCATAAAATACAATTTGGACTGCGATTTGCTAGAATAAGGTAACAAAGAATATGCTATTTTTTTCATTTTCTTACATTCATTATAGCAAATTCGATTAAAGATAATATAATCACAATTTAATTTTATAGCTCATTCGGATTTGACAGATATCATGGCTAAAAAATTGAATCGTTCTTAACAAATTCTAGAACTCGAGTATTTTTTTTTTATTATTTTTAATCATGAGGAAGATATTTCTGCAGAAACATTTGTAATTGGTAATGTTAATGTATTATTCGGAACAGTCACAAAATTTGGATACAATTTAAATAAATAATTTTTAAATAAATATTGTATTACTGAGTCCCTGAATGGTAAAACTCGAAGACAAATTTCGATTTCATTCAATAAATCAATATCGCATTACAAAGTTGCATTTAAGTCTTTGCAACATTTAAGAAGATCGTCTTCAGACAGTTTGTGAATATTATCCTAATTAGATAAAAATCCAAATGACACTTTTGGCTCATGATAATTTTTGATTTTTTTCTGAAAAGAAAAAATGGCACTATTCATTATGACTTGAAAATAGATAATTGACAGGTGAAATAGACTGATCGGTTGCTTCAAAGAAAAATTCCTTTTTTTCCCATCCAGTTCTTTAATTCTTAAATTCAGGTGTCGCCTTCAACTAACTACTCAACTATTTTCTTTGCAGTTGTTAAAAGTAGATAGTATGAATTCCGATTCACGATATTTTTTAAAATGATATTTCACGATATTTGTAGTCAATAACATTTTCCTGTCAAGTCATTTGCCGTTTCAACACAAATCGTTTTTGCAAACAGGCCCGAATTATCGAATAAGTAAAGTAGGTAAATGCCTAGGGACCCAATATCTTTGGAGGCTTCCAATGCCTTATGATATTTTTACGCATTATTTTCAAGGTAATTTAATGTAGTGTTTTCATTTAATTTACAAGAGCCGTATACTGGAATTTATTTAAATTGAAATCAGGGTTTTTTTCTCATGTTTTTAATTTAGCAAGAAGATCAGTGTGATCCAGTTTGTTTTACCGTTTCTCTGGCTCCAAAATATCCCTAGAAATTTTATATTAGATTATTTAGACTGTGTGAAAAAAGTTTTGCAATTTTTCCACCACTCATTAAAAAAAATTACTTTAAATTTGAGTTTTATTTACTTCTGAGATATTCAAACCACTCTCCTGAAGGTGATCGGCAAATTAAATATACTTCTTTTTAATTTCAGTCAGTCTTAATATTTGCTTGTATGAAAAACAATGAAAAATATTTGGTTTTCAATCTGAGTAAGAAATAAATTGAAACTTGTATTGCCTATAGGCCCGTTTAGGACTTAAACCGGCCCGGCTTGTATATGTGCTTTCAGAGTCATCTACATTTTAAACTAACAAACAATTGTTCTTGATGGCTCAAGCCTGGAGTGCAATCGAACAAAATTGTGAAATGTTTAGCTTTCTTAACAAAATTTATTGTTTCCTTTTTATCTAAATATAAAAAATAGCCACTTTATAAAATTATAGCCACTATTCATACACAAACACATGTTAAACGTTGTGTTTCGTTTTTAATTATTTTTTATATTCTCTGTCAATAATGTTTCTCAGTTTGTAACAGTTTATGTGCAGCTTGTAAGATATTCTAATCTTTCACGACTTTAAAGAACCCAACCTTGCCTTAGATTGGTAGATGTAAAAAGTGCACAAATTGTATAATTATATTCAAATGTATTTATACTTGGATTCAGTGGCGAATCCAGGATTCGGGTCGGGGGGGGGGGCTGAGGTCATAAAAAATTTGTATCGTCGTGACGAATATCAAACCTCATGGCTAATGTAAACCAAAACACTTTAACCTTACAGACTTTTCTCTTTTCTTTGACAGTAAAAATCATAAAGAAAACTACATTACTTTCGATAAATTAATAAAAAAAATACAATGAAAAAATAGCCAAAAAATGTTTTCGACTGCGTCAACGCTACAATTACAAATGCAATGACTGGAACAGTAGGACAATTTTCGAGCCTGTCAAGCCAGAAAGCAATGTTGTCACATTTTAATTATTTTTTTAAAGGGAAATTAAGAACAAAAGGTTGCAGTGATTTTAAATAAAATCAAGAATTCTGCCAGCTCTGAAGGGGCTGCAGCCCGATAGGCCCCCCCCGGATTCGCCACTGCTTGGATTTTAAAAAACAGAAATCATTTTCATTTTCCAAAATCAGTCAGCGGCGCGGGGCCTTGTGCGATCGCACCTTTCACACTCGCCTCCGGCTGGCTCTGGGAAGGGGATCTGCTAGCGATAAAGAACGGGTGAAGACTCTCCCCGCTGGGATAATTAGACCTCCCGCAGATAGCAATGGGAGGGGAGAAAATTCAGGCGTTTCTTTTTCAAACACCTCTTGTAGGACGGGGTATATTTCTTAAAGGAACCCATTGCCAAGCGAGAGATATTTTTCAGACGGCTTAATCTGACCTATTAGTCGTTCAGAGGGTTAATGTGAAGAGGCATCAGACCTTCGATGACCTGGAGAGCCGCCGTTGGGGTGGTGTTGTACGCCCCTGTGATATTGAGCAGAAACTTTCTTTGGATAGAAGACAGGAGTCTCTGTTGTCTGGCAGTGATGTTGTGGGCCCATGCTGCTGAGGCATAGAGAGAAACCTTTTCCACCACCGTAAGATACAGCTGTCTTCTGATGTTTTTACTGAGTCCCCAGCTTGTACCGGCTACATTCTTGAGCCCTTGGTGAAGGATTAAAGACTTGTTCTTTATTGCTGATAGGTGAGCCGCGAAGTTAAGCTTATCGTCAATTAATACTCCCAAATATTTTATTACTGATGCTCTTTTTATGTTGTATTGTCCCCATTTAATTCCTGAGTACCATATTGGTCCTGATCTATTTTTGTTTATATGGAGATAATAAGTTTTGTCCAGTGAAATTTCAAGTTTGTGCTTGTCGGTCCATGTCTTGAAGGTTTGTAATGCTTTATTGGCAAGATTTTTGACTTCCTGTTTTGACCCGGCATTGACCAAAAAGACGAAATCATCTGCAAATGCCTGCAGGTGCACCCCTTGAGGCCAGTCTTGCTGGAGCACTTCGTCGGCTACCAGGTTCCAGAAACCTTGAAAGGGGGTAACCTTGTTGCTGATTCCATGTTGCTGGGCCTTGTGAGGTGTTTATTGCAACTTTCCTATTGGAAAGAATATCTGTAAGGGTCTCGAGGGTGTTGCTATGGTACTTCAGGTTGTCGAGGCTGTTTTTAATCGAGGTGTATTGCAAGTGGTCAAATGCCCCTTTTATGTCCAAGGATATCATCAGGGCATGTTGGTTGCTGTTCTTCGCTGAATTTATCTTATCGAGGAGGTCAAGAATTGCTTCTTCAGTAGATCTATTGGTTCTGAAGCCGTACTGGTTTGGATGTTGAAGGTTATTTCTTCTGAGGTGGTGGTTGAGTCTTTCCAAAAGCAATTTCTCCAGTATTTTGCCCAAAGTTGGAAGGAGGGAAACTGGGCGGTAGGATTTAATATCCGATTTGTTTTTCCCTTTGTTAAAGAAAAGGACTATAACTCCAGTTTTCAGTGGGTTAGGGAAGCATTGGAGTGACAGACATTTGTTGTAAAATGTGATGAGAATATCTGGGTTGGTTCTGAAGATGGTTTTGAGTACAATGAAGTCTATTCCGTCATAACCAGGTGCTTTTTTAATTGGAACTTTTTGCATGATGCGGGCTATTTCGTTTTTGGTAAAGGCTTCTTCTCTGGCTGTTTGGTTCTGAGGCTGGCGTTGGAAGGGGGTAGGGATTTGTGGGTAGAGCTCTTGAAGAATTCTGTTTGCGAAGGACAAGGAGTCACCTTCTTCCGGCTGGTCCATAATCTTGAAAAAGTCTGATGGGGGGAGATTGTCTTTGACTATGGCTTTATATGGGATTCCGTATGGATTTTTCGTCTGCGTGCAGAAATTTTTCAGGAATGTTCGTTTGGCTCTGAGAGACAGTTTCTTGTAGAGAGCTTGCTTTCGGCTGAAGAGGAGTTGATATCTCGTTTGTTCCATGCCTGTGGTGTTATTGACCCTCTTTTGAACCGCTCGCATCTCTTTCTTTTTAATGTCTAGCTCTTGTGTCCACCAGGTGACCTTCGTAGATTGTTTGACTTTTTTCAGTTTGTAGGCTTTCTGGCAGCAGCGAAAGATCGCTCTTTGAAGGAGGCTGGTTGTTTCATCCAGCTGCTCCCTTGTGTTGCAATCATGTAATTGTTGTTGGATTTGGGGAATTTCTTTCTTGAAGTGCATCGAGAATTTTCGGTGGCCTCCGTATGCGGTTTTGAATCTGGTGTACGTGTGGTTTTGTACACTGATTCCCAATTGAGTATGGATATATTTATGGTCACTAGAACTAAGTTCATCCCTGACTTTCCAAGATGCAGTTCTAGCCAGTTGGACTCCTTTGACCAGTGTTAGGTCGGGCCATCCCTTTGCATTCCGACGCTGGAAGGTTGGCTCTGAGTTTTTCTCATTTAACAAGTGCAGGTTGAGGCCAGAGATGAGGTCTTCCATAATGTTTCCTCTGGGGCTATTGTTCGCATAACCCCACAGTGTGCTTGGAGCATTCATGTCTGCCCCGATAAGTGCTTGCTCTGGACCAATTTTTGTTAAAAGATTTGCCAGATCTTGGGCAGTGTCCTGCAGCTCTGCATATGGGGAGGAGTAGGCTGAGATCAGATTGACAGGGCCTGTAATTGTTTGTATTTTAATTGCTGTTAAGTTAGTTGTGGAGCAGATGAAAATTGGGTTATTTGTAGATGGCAGCGAGATGATTCCAGCTTTGTTGTTACTTGAGAGACACTGGTGCCATTTTCTTGGGACACCAGCGATTTTACCTTCCTTTACATAAGGTTCTTGCACAAGGAAATGATTTATATTGATCTCCGATGCTAGTTTTTCTAGGTGAGCTGTTGCCACTTTACTTTTAGCTAGATTAATTTGTATTACATCTATTGCCGTTGTGGTTGTGCTGGACGTTGACCATGGCAAGTTTGAGTTCTTTTGTAGTCTGAACTGTTGAATGTTGTGGCTAGTTTGGTTTTTGTTGCTATTGGATTGGATGGAGGTGGGTTGAAGATAAAAAGTTTTAGCATAATCCATTAATAGTCTCTAGTGTCTTTGTAGAGTTCTACCTTTCCCAAATAGCAGGAGCAGCCGCTGTCGGATGTGTGGTGATAGGCAGGAAACCTTGTTCCGTGGAATTGGTTGTGCATAACACAATTGATGCAGACCACCTGAGGTGATCTGCACTTTCTAGTGGGATGGTGACCAGCACAGCTTCCGCAAGAAGGCCTATTGGAAGGGCAGTCTTTTGCCAGATGTCGGAAGCCTTGACAATTGTTACATCTCTTTATGTGGAAAAATTCCCGAACCTGGTGCATAGTCCAGTGGATTGGCAGTTTTCCTAACCTTTTCAGCTTATGGAAGCTCTCACTTGGGGTTTCGAGAATCCAGTGAGCTGTACCTCGTTGCCGGCCTGAGAGCTTGAACCTAATATTCAGCCTTTCCTTAATGTCTGCGTTAATCGCTAGGGCCTCCTGAACTTCGTCTTCAGTTGTTTCATCAGGCAGATTGTAAATTATAATGCTGGGGTGCCTTTTCCCAGGTTTTTTAGTTTCTATTGTGGACTTGAGCGTTTCTTTACTGTTAATAGCTTGAATAAGCTCCTCAACGTCCTGGTCTCTTTCCAGCTGCACCGCCACACCCTTGTTTTTGATTTTCTGAACATCTTTAATCTTGGTTGAAGGCCTTGCTATTTCTCTTTTTAGAATCTCGAGGACTTCTTCTTTTTCCGCTGATTTCATTGGGTATAGAAGCAAGGTTGGGGGTTTTTTACTTTTATTGACAGTGGTATGGACCTTGTAGCATCTCTTTCCACCAGTAATGTCCATAAATTTCCGTGCTTTTTCTAGAATGTTCGGCAGTGACACAGTCGGTCCTGTTTTCTAACTGTGGAAAAATCTATTTCGCACAAGCTTATCAGGAGAAAATATTTATTTTACAATATTTAGACTTCAAAAATGTAAAAATGATAGTGTACTTATCTGCAATCCAAATGATATCATGTAGTATGGGATTCAACATCTTTTTATTGCTTGTCGACATGGAGATCATGTTGTACGCATAATAAATCAATAAATCATGCTCTTATGCTCAGCAGATAATGATACATTAATCACTCCTAAATATATTCATATTACTATAATGTCCCTCTCTCATCAGCATTTAACAGAGTGCCCATGAGTTCTTTACTTTAGCTCCCAAAATGTGTCCTGAAGAATGTGTGACACCTCACAGTGGGAGCGTCGCTGGTAGAACTGACTTTCTCGCTTACAGCAAGCAGTCAACTTGCAAGAAAGGTTAAAGGTTGAAAGAGGGTCCTCCCCCATACGGCCAGGCCTTCACAGGGTTCAATGGACCGACCTCTCTTACTTTTGTGGGGAAGTTCGTAACACTAACGTATGATGGCAACTTTGAGCATCAGCTGTTACCGTGTAATAATGATAAAGATATAAATGTTATTTGACTTATTAGCTGTGTGAGTGGTTTCCTTTCTTTCTCTTTTCCTCATATTTTCCCCTTCTACATGAGGTTTGCGACCATACTTTCCTATTGAAATCGTATTCTTTACAATTCTCTCCCTCTTCATCACATTTGAAAGATCAGTTCTTAATCGCCCAGTATAAGAAGAAAATAAACCTTTTACTAATCAAGATATATTGTCTTACCTTTATTGCTACGTGCCCTAGCAACAAAGCCAAATTATCTGATAATGAGCAGGAATGTTGTTCGTTTTCCGAAACATCTTCAATTACTGTACCACCGTCATCTGAAAAAAAAATTCAATCTCATAATTTATTTCAATATGGAGTAGAAAGATTTAATTCAAAAAAACTTTCACCCGTTCTGTTAAACAGGTTTAAAATGCTTTTGTTACTAAAATGCAATTCCATCATTCAACATTATAATTGACCACTGAAATTAACCTGTATATGCGCATTAAAAAATATGAAATAATTTCGTATGTGAACTAAAGAATTTTATACTTGAAATATTTGTACGAAAATAAATAAGCTATCTTTATTAGTTGATTAGCAATAAGACATTTAACAAATAATATATTCAATTTTAAAAGGAACAGAAATACATTTAATGTCATCCTCATTTTTCTCGAAAACTATTCATTATGGAGGCATGGTTTTTTGACCAATTTTTATATACTTTGAATGAGAATTCTCTTCATACACAATTTAGGCGGTATCAAGGAACATTCTATAAGAAACAAACAATGACATTTATTTTGTTGATATAAATGGCTTTCAAAGATTTTATAATATAAAGAGGGATGCTTATTACATAGTCGAAAACTTAAAGAAGGTTAAGTATATTTTCGACGAGAAAGTAAGACATTAACTAAATGAGTATTGTAGAAATAAAATGAAATTGTTAGAAAAGTCAATCAATACGTTCAATGTGAAAGTTCTAAAAGTCAAAAGTATTTAATTACTACTAGCCAAAAAGTTTACTTAGAACTTAAGTTACACTAATAACTTAAATTTTCAGGGAAAAGTGTCTTTTGCTTTCTTTTTTTGTTTTGTAAATTTTCAATTGCTTTATCAACTCATCTTTATCTAATCTTAAGCATGGACTTTCATGCTGCGCTGATAATGTTAAGAGGTTAAATTCTTTAATGAATTTCTTATATCTGATGATTTCTTTTTATATTTCAAATTGAAACAATTTTTGTTACCTTGTATAATAAAGAAAAGAACAACCGATTGAATCAAATCGATCATTCTGATTGTTTCAAAGAAGGGAACGAAGCCAGAATCGTTCTCGAAAGCAAATGCTTCCAAATCATGTGTTTTGAAATCTTTCTCATCCGGGTAAAAATATTTTTTTTCTTTAAAAAAGAGAAAGTAATTCGGTAAACCAACTATGCGAATGTCCGAGATCTTCTGGCATACATACATGTCACAACCTAATAACTAAATCAAAGATGACAAAGTCATAACGAAACTCAGTTCTTTAGTAATTAATGGCATTTTTATATACTATTGGTAATTACATAACACCTTTCGTGGATAGCAATTTTGTTGTATTACTTTTATCAGAGCATTCATGATAATCTAAAAATACTCTTTGCCTTATAACTGATATTTCGGAAAAATCAGCATATAAGTTCGTAATAAATCTCTTTTCCGATCAACCTATTCTGTGTTTAAATTAAATTCGTTTAGATTTCTCTTTTTGTTATGACTTCTAATAGCACATGAGCCTTGGTTGGATTTCATCATAAGTTTCTTTAAAATGCTGAATAAACAAATGAGGCTGAACATTGTCTTCCACTTAAGAGGGGATTCCTCATATTCTTCTCTGCTCTTTTATTACAAACCAATTTCTGTGCTTTTTGTCTATGTTTTCTTTGGCGGCAGGATCCTCTAACCGTGCTGCCTAAATAATATAGTTTTCCAAAGATGAAATTCAAAATTGTCTTCATCTCTTCCTAACTTCATATGTTTACGATTCAAGAAACCACAGGCAAAGATTATGCTTCACGTTTCAGTTGTTATTTTTCAATGCATTTGTGCTTATAAACGCAAAGGTATTTATTAACTTTTTTTAATTGAACGATTTTATTAGATCCTTACTTTCCTACATATGTAACTGAAATTCACATGTAACCAGAATTACCAAAACGTAAAGCAAAATATTTTATATTCTCCGATGAAACTCTGCTTCCATTAAACCTGATAATAATAAGTTGTTTTCATTCTATATTTATAAAGAGTACCTAAATGGAAAGGATACTTTCGCAACAGATTAATGTGTTTGCCTATAGAGTATAGACTCATTCAGTTTCCAAAGTCCAAAAAGAGTTAACTTTGGTATGAAGGCCAGAAAAGTGATCATCAGTTTCTTTTTCGACGAAAAAGGATCTCTATTCATTGATTGGCTGGAATGGGATGAAACTTTTAATTCCCAACGGTACAAACAGGTCATCAAAACAAGTGCGGAGCCAATCTCTGAATGGGATAGTGCTGCTCTGGGAGTAAATCACATTTAGCCATGAAGACGCCAACCTATAACAAAAGTTCGATGGGAACTTCTCACATATCCTGCGCACAGCCAAGATATCAACCCCATGTCACTGCCATATCTTCAGCCCATTAAAAAGAAACACTGAAAAGTCAACAATTCTCCTGTGACAAAGAAGTGCAGGACGTCGTGGAAAACTGGATCCGACAGCAACACAGGAATTTACACGGAAGTCATTTTGCACCGTTCTTAGTTGGTTAAATCAATCCATCAGTGTCAATATCAGTAATGTTCAGGTGCCATGTTACACATAAACTTTAATTAAAATATTCCATCTTAAAAATTTCGTTGTCTCCTTTTCCTTTTGCCATACCTTATAATAAAAAGTATTTAATCAAAAAAAATACCAAAACCAAAAATTATACACATCCTGACCAACACGCTGCTTTTGAATAATGGGCATAGTGAAAGCTTTCCATTCATACGCTTCATTTTGAGTAGTATCTCTGATCAACAAAACAATAAATTACCTTTCAAAACGATTTTATGGCCTTTTGATCCTATTATTTTGTTCTTTATCGTCAAGTTATCTTCATCGAGTCTTTCGATCTCAATTGTATCTGGTTCTTCTGATCCAGATACCACAGACTAAAATTATACAAACCAAAATTAGATAGGGATAAATAAGATGAGGATAGTCAAAAATTCAGGTAGATATCATTGAAAAAAATCAATAAATTTCTAAAATACATCGTACCTCACCTAATCCATAATTGGCAGTAATAGCCATGGTCGTTGGATTTCCTGTCAGAGGATCGCATGTGAAAAGAACTCCAGCATTGTCACACGGAATCATTTCTTGAACAACGACGGCCATAGGGCTGTTTATCATTTGACCATTCTGCCTGTAAATGTGAAACATTTTTAGCATAAAAAGAGATAATTAAATGCGTTATCAGTCTGTACGTAATGTTAACTATAGTATCTTGACTGGAGAGAAGATAATAGGTTGCGGGATGGGATAAAATTTAAATTTTAAAAATCAGAAAAAGTGAAAAACAAAAATTTGAAAATTAATAACAGAACAAACTAATGAAAACTTTGCAATCAAAGAAGGAATAGTAAAACAAACATAAAACAAAAACTAAAAGTAATGTCATGATATATTTTCCTTCAGATTCAACCTGATTGATTATTTTCATTGTGCTGTAATTTGAACTCGAATTTGAATTTATGACAAAATATTTTTTATTTTTTAAAGAAATTTATTGAGTATCTCACGTTCTAAAATTGTTATTCTTGACAATTACAGTACTTTATTGCTTTTACATCTATATGAGTGTATTCATTTGTTCAGATATCGATCGTGTTAGAGAGAGAAAATATCGTTCATACATTGATTCAAAGCAAACTAAAGGAAGATTACATTGATTTAAAGGATCTAGAATATTTTTGAAAGCAACAAAATTGTTGAAAGATACCATCCGAGGTGACCATATTCTAGGTTTCATGAAAGCTGAAAAGTATAGAAATGTATAGAAATAAAATTTTTATTCATTGTAAATATATAGTTATTACAGTACAACTTAGATTAATTGTCACTCGTTTAGCCGTCAGTTTCTGTTATCTCTCATCGTCTAAAATGTAGGTTTATAGAATTACAATACATTTCTGTGCATCACCACTCTTTTATTGAAGTTTGTATTGATCATTTTGTAAACGTAAATACAATATGTTTGTATTATTCGCTTTTAAAGGGTTTTATTTTCCTTCTCTTCCCAAGCCAGCGATGAATTCATGTTACTTTATGTATGTATTAAGAGATTTCTGTTGTCGGTCTATTCGATTATCCTTCACAGCCTCAGTCAGACAGTTAATCGAAGTTTTACTGCACATGTAAAATGCATTATTTTACTCTACTTTACTTTACACTACGACACACCGCCTGACTCCAGAGATAAAAATCTCCGGTTTGCAGTTTGGATGAGTGTGCTTAGAAACTTTATTGAACAAAGAAAAAGAAAATAAAAACCAGAACAAATTGTGAACAACACATGCATAATATTCATTCGTAAATATTCAATATTTATTTTAAAGTAGGATATTTAATCACAAAAAAATACAGAAGAAACAGAAGAAGTAAACAGTAGTGATAACAATATACCTTTTGCGCGCAACGTAGCAACATCCAGTGATTGCATCAACAATATTGTCTATAATCAACTAACCAATTAAGATAGAATCAAACAGCAAAAATAATGCTTCGATAAAAATTATAACACATTAAGATTAAACAAATAAAATGTAAAAAATGGAAGGGAACTCGAATGGCGAACTTTTTCAAAGTGCCACTCGCCATCGGAGTTCTAATATGGATAAATTTTCTGTCAAGGGAATGACTAAATAGTCAAAGAATATTCCCTATGTGGCCTGAATTTATCCAATAATTGAAGACTTTCTTCAATAAGAAAAATTTCAGAAAGTCTTCTTGAACAAATCCAACAAAGAAATAGAATATAAAATTAACATTACCTTCTGCCAAATATATCAGTAAAAACAATGCCATCGTACCAATTCAGAAACAAAGGATCTTAAGTCTGTAAGCTAGCAAACCTAGCTTCATCTATTGATGAAAAATTAATGCCAAGTTGAATTTTTAATATCTCTCGTTAAATTATTTTACTTGTACTTATTTAAAGGTAACACAATTTTAAGCATGTTACATTTTTATCATCTGCCTTTCATCCCTTGTGAAAGGCAGAAGAGAAAAATACCCAGGAAAACCTAAAGAAAAGGCCCATAAAAATCTAATTTTTATTTAATAGTTTTATTCATTCCTAAGTGGCATTTGTCAGTCTATCAATTATGATATTGTAATTTATCAAAAGAAATTTATAAACACTCACAGATATAAAAATAAAATTCACAAAAATTTATCTTATTAAAGATTATTTGGCAAGACTAACATCACGGAATACGTGCAAATCGTACCTTTTGTACTGGACAGCAATGTAACTGAATTGAGATGCCCAGCATTTCTTAATAGCAGCTAGTATCTGTTCAATGAAAATTATTTGTAATTATTTTGGCAAAACTCACATTCCAGTTAATAAAACAAAACTCTTCTAATATTTCATTCCAAGAGTTAGAGTAGTACTGATTACCTCACTAATGCCAGCAACCCCAAGGTAAGTCTCCATTTGTCCTGCTGCTGACATCTGTTCTGTGTCTTCCCCTGAAAAAAATATCGTCATTTTGAAGTGTATTGGCGATATTTTGTTTCACATGTACTGAGAAAAACCTCTAAAATACCTTTCATATGTTAAATCCTTGAATTCATCATAAATGCTTGTAATAAGTGTCGGCTTGTGCACAGGCAATGCCGAACTGCAGCACCTTCAATGCTTATAGCGTATAAATTTAACTACTGGTTTATTGTCACAATATATAATGCCTCATTACAGTTCTCTGTTTGCACAAGGTATTCTACGATATCTCTACGATGTTGTTCAATATTCTGAATGCCGCATAATATCGTGAAGATATCGTAGCAATATTGTAGATCATTTTGTGCTAGTAGAGTACTCAATAATTTAATGAATTTCACACAAATTAATTAATTTTTGCATTAAATACATCAAAAATCTAAAAAATTCGTCATTTCAGTCGAATATGTGTAGAACTGACTGCAAATTCCCATGATGCAGTGATTTTTACACTAAAAACGAAATGTGATTGATCTGGTGATGGTTTTTCCTTTGTAAAAGTCGTATCACCATTGGGAAAAATTACCTTCGTGATACTGTTCTCTGTCACACAAATGCAAATGCCGATTGCAGCAACAACTTCTGCCAACAAAAATTAAGTTATCATGTCACAACATAACTTGTTTTGTCTCTTCTTTTTCAATTCAAGACACACCGCCACTTACCGCTTTATATTATATTTCTCCTGACAGAACAGCAAGTACCACAGAAATATCAAAGTTTTACCAAAATAAATAAAACCACTAGAAAGACAGTCCCAATTTCATTTGAACACGTCTTATATCAATTGTTAACAGCTTATGTTTGATTTGATGTATTTCAAGAACTTTTTGGAAATTCCTTATTGCGTTATGGGGGAAGGTTGTTGAATTTGGAACACCAGGATATCTTTCACCAAACAGTGAAAGAGAATTAATTTTAATAAAAAGTTACATTTTTTTAGACCTTTATAACTTTCTTTCTTTACAAGTAAAATCTTTATAACTTTCTTTCTATGTAAGTCTTTATAACTTCAAAACAATGTAGTTAACCTTTTCTGAATTACACTAACATTTGTTCTCTGACAAACTAAATATTGGTTCTCTAACTATCACCACGAAACGCTTTCTCTTAAAAATGATTTCATGTACCACATTTGCATTGTTATAACCTAATTTGTTTAATTAACAGCTTAAATATTTAGTAGAATCAAAGTTATGATGTCGATCTAGTCGGGTACCGGACCAAATTCGGTGTCTCTCCTCTGTAGTCTCAACTCTCTTTCATTCCAGGGGATGCGTGGTAGTAAAGTGGTGCAGTTGCGAAGTGTGACACATGCCATGTGATCGTAGTGAGAACAAGCTTTACAACCACACACATCAAATGTTTTAAAAGTGTGCACGGAACTGATATCCGTTCGTAAAAGTTCACGACGTTCATGCCAAAAAAGAGCATTTGCGGGAAATGTTACTTCTTTTCGTTACTGTGAAAAACGTGCGTCTGAATGTTACTGCGTACTGCGGGATGTGTATGGTGAACATGCAAAATCGAAAAACACGTTTAATGCTGGTTTAAACGGTTTAAGAAACGTCTGAGGAAAAAAGAGAATTCTATGTATTTTGCTGGATCAGGAGGATGTGGTGTATCATGAGGTTCTGAAATCCAGTAAAACCGTAAATAGTGCTCGTTGTCACCAACAAATCTTCAATTTGAACCACAACTTAATCGTCAAACGACCAGAATGGGCCAGTCGACACGACAAGTTGATTTTGTTTCCTGCTAACGCATCACCACATACGTACAAACCAGTGAATTAACCTCTTAACAGTAGTGCCCGTACGCCTTACGTGCATCTGCATCGAATTATCGCCTTTTTAGTCCTATAAACTGAACTTTAATCATCAATTAGTTTTATAATTTGACACAAAAATTATATAGAACCCATAAACATCTCAAGTATTCTATGCCTTCTCGGATGAATGAAAACGACAGCCCCTTTCCGAAACAGAAGGGGTCGTCTTATTAGATAGCAAAGAAAATGAAATTGTTAAGGGATTAACACTTTAAAATATCTTGCCTGGGAAGTATTACCCTATGTATTCACCAAAGTCATATAAAGCTATCTATAGAACTCTACTTTATAATCACAAATTTGTTTTCTATTTTTAAAATAAAAGCTAAAATCTGATAGAATCAAATATCTGTTATCTTTCCAACAAAGAATAGGCCTTAATATTAATAAAAATTCCAAGTGCCATTTTTTTGTCATTCCCTTAATAAACGAATTTTTGTAGCTTCTTGGAAACAAAAAAAATTTATAAATTACTTATAGAATATATCCAAATTGTTTAGAAAAATTAATTATACTGCTTATTTTATATGTGACCTACCAGTTGCAGATGAGCGAATAGCAAATTTATCGTCGTGTCTTCCACCAGGAAATGCATTCTGAAAATTCATAACAAAAGACTGGCGAATCTCATCAGGTATTGACGTTTTTATAACTTCAGCCATTAACCTACAAAATAATCGTCGTAACTTTTCAAATGTGCATATTTGCAGGTGAAAACAAATATAGAAATGTTTTACATTTGTCATTTTATACATCGCAGCATAAAATAAAATGAATAATATTAAATTATGTTTTCTGAAAACAAACTTACCTCTGACATGCAATCTTCGTTTCTTCGGCTTTATCCTGACTGTAAATTTCGAATGAAGAAAGGAAAATTATTCAAAATAAAGCAAGTGTATTGAAGCTCACATACAAAAAAAAATTATAAATGGGTTCTACTTAGAATTTAGCAAGTTTCTCTTACTTGGAGAGTTCGAAGCTTTTAGCAAGGGCAATATTTCTAACACATCAAAAAGAAATTCCGAACTATAAATTATTATTTTATGAAGTCTCACCTTATAAATGAATCTAATAAATATGCAAAATTACACAGTATTAACTACTTGGCTGTCGACGAAATCTTAACGCAATTCCTTCCCCAACCCCGTTTTGCATAAGATGCCCTACAATATTCATAGGATATATTTACTATGTTGTGCGGCATTCAGAATATCGTAGAAATATAGGGGAGACATCGTAAAATATCTTGTGCTAATAGGGGTGTCAACCTTTATTGCACACGGGAGGAATGACAAGCATTTTGAACACCAGGTGAACGAATTTTCCGATGGCCCCCTTCTATTTCCATACACCCCTTACGCTCACCAACACTACTTTTTAATACTTATAGAAAACCTATTATCATAGTGGAAAGCTTTTTTTCCAAATTAAATTATCACCAAATTTTTCTGAATACCGACCATATGGAAATCATTTAAAATTCCGTAGCAACATGTGGGATTTTTTTTTTGTTGTTGTTGTGTTCTTCGCACCTCAAATTTGGTCAGATAGATAAGTATTCATAGGCATTTTTGGTGTGTTTTTTTAAACAATTGAGTTCTTTGAAAAATAATGGGGATATTGATCTCAAATTTTTATCAGATATTCCTTCCTGTTTAGCACGTAATTTGCTGGAATTACAAAAATTTAGCTCAAATTAAAAACAAAATAAAAATTATTTTTCAAAATTTACTCTTATTTTCAATTCACTCCCAACATATTTAAACTACTTAAACTTTTCATTTGAGATCCATTAAAATTTTTATTTAAACACGAAAAAAAATTTTGTGACCTTTCCCTCCTTTATCTGTGCAATATCTCTCTACGTAATATAGTGGCAGGTTTTAGATGGACAACCAAACAACTTTAAGCAATGAAAATGCCGTTCTGAATTTTCGGCAGAATTTGGTAATTTTGATGACAAATCAAATATTATACAAATGCTTAAATCTAAACCCATCACAACTATAAATATTATTTATTTTAGACGGAGAGGTATTTTGACATACAAGAGATTGATGATTTTAGATTATGTATTCGAATTATAATTATGAAATCATAGGCCCTGACAAGGAGAAAACTGTCTAATAATATAATCATGAAATAATATATACAAATTACATTATTGGAATAAATTTTCATACCCAGCTTAACTTCTAATAAAGCATTTTGGCTTGTGAAATTTTGGATACGTTTTGTCAACTCTAAATACGCGCTTATATTTATTTCGCATTTTTTATTTGCAATACGAATGCATTTTGTAATCCACTGACACTTATATCACGTTATTCATTTTTAGCGAAACAGCTTTGAATGAGACAAGAATTCAGGATATTATTTAAAATGACATTTGCAATAGATATATGAAGAAATATGAAGTGAAATAAGAAATAAGACTCACTAAAGAACGTTTTCTAAGTTCTTAATTTCATTCAAGATATCATCGGTGACGAACAATTCGTACGCGCTAGTAGTGACAACAATCCCTTTTGGCACAACAAACTGCTGAAAAATAAATGGTGTGGAGGAAATGCTTTTTAAGGAATAAACACTTAACTAGATTACTACAGAAATTTCATTACAGAAATAATATAAAGAAATTCGTTTAACTTACATTTTGAAGTTCTTTGCTGAGTTCTGTAAGTTTCCCTAACGATGACCCTTTTCCTCCTGATATTTCTGGGTTTTGGCAGGTCTTCTCCGAGAAATGTGTAACCAGAACACATGGAACAACTTCAGAAGTAAAGGCAACATACGAACTGCGTGCGGTATCCTCTCCTTCGAATAAAATGTAGCATACATGTATCTGATGCATAAACCAACAATCAAAGAATGTGTTCCATGCATCAGTTACCTAAAAACTGGTTTTTATTTGTTTATTTGTAAAATATAATTCAACTTATTTGGTTTTATTATCTTAACAGGGACTATTGCTTCCAAATTCTGATAAATAATACAAGGTGGTCATAAATTATTAGACTACGTATAGTAAGTACGTTAGGTACTTACGTATTAACGTCACCGAGGCTACAGATTGGCTGTAATGCGCCAATAAAGAGCAATCTTGTTTACAAAACCGCCAAATTGGCGGCACTTAAAAACCGCCAAATTGGCGTCAATACGTAAGTACAAAAACCGCCAAATTGGCGGCACTTAAAAACCGCCAAATTGGCGTTAATACGTAAGTACAAAAACCGCCAAATTGACGCCACTTAAAAACCGCCAAATTGGCGTTAATACGTAAGTACAAAAACCGCCAAATCTGTAGCTTCGGTGGCGTTAATACGTAAGGTGATCACAAATTATTAGACCCATTTCGAAAATTAATTTTAAAAAACCTATAATGTAGTAACTTAGTTTCTTTTTGAATGAGAGAGTAGCTCAAAAGTTGTTTTTTTCAGATAGGTGACGCGACTTTACGGCGCACTAAATCTGCGCAATCCAAGTGTCAAAATGGGAACCGTGCAGCAGAAGGCACGTCTATGGTTCCACGAAAGCAAATAAATAAAAAGGGAACAGGAAATGTGCACCTGTGAGGGAGACTTTCACTCTTTAATTGCTCATACCAACGCTTAATGTGGTTCTTACTTGGAGGCGGACAATTTTGATATTCTAATCGAATAATTCTTTGAACTATTTCAATTGATTTGCTTTCGTGGAACCAGAGACGTGCCTTCTGCTGAACGGTAGCCATTTTGACACTTGCGTTGGATTGTGAAGATTTTATGTGCCGAAACGGCGCATTACCTATCTGAAAAAAAAATTTAGCTACTCTCTCATTTATAATAAACGAAGTTGCTACATTATAGGGTTTTTTTTATTAATTTTTGAAATGGGTCCAATAATTTGTGACCACCCTGTATATTCTACGTAGTTTTACCAATTTAATTTGTAAAGATTCCGAACAAACTTGACATTAGTACAAGAATTTATCTCTGTGGTGAAAAGAAATGTTTCCTTTTATATTTAAGCTTTTCTCGCAAAACAAAAATTGCTGGAATTAACAATAAAATCTCTCGTTTTCAGTAATAGTCTACTAAAAATAATTTTATTTATAAATGAGTTGAATTTATTTGACAATGAGTTATTTTAAAAACAGTTTGTCACAGTCTTTACTAATACCGATTACTATATAGCTATTAAAGAACTAATTTATTCATTTGTAATCAGCAGGGTAAACAGTTTTGGTATTTCAACTGCAATATCATAACACCAATATTTAAACTCACATAGTAAATAACTAGTTGAAAGATGCATCATAATTTTTCTGTTTGACGGAAGTGGCCACTGACTTATCAGCAGTGACTTTCAGTAAAATATATTCAATAGTAGGGAATTTTTTCAACCGCAGCAAATTTTCATCATTATACTCGGTTGTGGAAGAAGTTTCATCGTAATTTTTGAGTAAAATTGAAACAATTTTTCTCTGTGTTCAAAAGAAAGCTTATTAAAATATTATGATCCTCTTTAAACTACTTCATTTTGCCATCTTTGCATAGCAAAATCTAAAACCATTGAACGAGTTGTTTTTCTCAGGTTTCTACTGAAACCAGTTTTGATTCATTAGTAGAAAGTTACAGAGAACAAAACAAACGATATTCTGAATGCTAAATATGGAGATCTGGCAATGGAGGCAGAAAGACTTATCAACCAAGTTGTCTCAGCTTTTTATGAGTTGCCAAAAATATATGTGAGTTAACTTTATGATGATAGAACACAAGGCTTTCCCTTTCAATCAATTTCGATATTTTTCCAAATGCTTTCTTTAGCCTTATTTTTCGTTGACAGAAGATATTAGAATTTTTCCAGGTCATAGAACCTCGGAACGTACGATTCTCTTCCAGATACTCTACAGACACAGCACCACTTACCTTAGCGCCTATCTCGACATGTCCACTGCTTCTTATGCCTCCCTAATTTCAACCAAAATCATCTTCAAAAGTTTTGGCTTCTATTTTGCAATAATCATCATTATAATGATATGTCCAGAAAATGCTCATTCTGATAGCAATGTTTTTCTATAGAGAAATTTTATTCTTCGAATCTTCTTTCGTTAAACAACGCGGTACCTATAGGATTCTTTTTTCACATCCCACTTTTTCAAATGGTTTTAAACACTTATGGGATCTATGTTTAGCTCCTGAATGATATGAGGAATAATTTAGTTCCGATCATGGTATATTTTTACTAAGATTTCATCGATTTTTTTCAGTGACTGGGTAACTAAGAAGAAGCATACCTTTGAAAACAATATTAAAAATCTTTGAAATAGCCGAAAGAATATCAACAAAACTGCAATACTCACAAAGTATTTCACTGATCAGCATCTTATTCTACTCTCTCTTTTTCTTTTTTTCATAATAGAGCATATAAATTCTTAGAATTTCTTCCCAATTTACTTTCCTTTAAAAATCGGAATAAATTCTCAATAATTAAAGATTTTTCACACCTTCTGTTTTAACATTTTTGTATGAAATTGTTCTTTTTAAATTGTACTTTGGTTTGTCCAATGCGACAACCGTTGTCATAAATGTTTCTGTATTTGTCTAAAAAGCTATCGGAAAGATAGGAAGAAGCGTTTTTGTCTATCCAATATATATATCGTTGAAATCAGGGAAAAGTTCAAGAGGTTATGACACCAATACATAAAAAGGCTTTTCATCAGAAAATATTTTCTATATATAATCTTCATATTATTCTGTGAGAAAGATAAAATAATTTTTAAGAGAAAAGCAATCAATTACATATCGTCGTAACTGTACAAATCTTTAAAAATAATTTTCATTAACCAAGAAAAGCATGCATTTGACGTGATTATTTCCAGATTAAAAATATTTGAGTCAGCCAAGAGAAAATATCACTGAAACATCAATTATACAAGGCGTGGCTGAAAATAACTGTACTGCTTATGTTATTGTGGAACGACAAGCAAGTCAAAATAGGAATATATTGGCTAGAGATTTCACACACAGTTTCAATTATTTTGTATAGTTAACTTTCAGCTAAGATATAAATACGAATTAAGGGAAGTTTTAATTGTGAAAGAGTTAAAAATACAAAAATAATAACAAAAAACGATGAGGAATAATAATTTTGTGGATATCCTTACATTTAACTAAGTTATTGTATTGTTTTTTGTATTTTACAGAAATATGTCTCAGTTTCTTATTAATTTTGTATGAAAGGTTTGCAATTCCATGAAGCTAGTGAATATGTTATTAAATTTAGTGATTACCTGGTTGAGTAGTAAGGGAGGGTCTGTTGTTAATGCTCTTTCTCAATGGTTTCATCATTTTCCTAAAAACACAAATTCAATAAGAATTAAATACTAAAATATATCGAAATATACTTGTGCAATACAAGATATAATTTCCTATAGACCAAAGGAACATCACCCCACCCTGCCTAAGCATCCGGGTAAACAACTGAAAGACCGACCGCCGCAACAGAAAGTCAGGCATTGTAGTTCCTGCATAATAGCCCCCATTACGAGCGGCTCGTGCAGCAACCCCCGTTTTACCGGGGTACGACACGTCATCGGAAGTGGGCCCAAAGAGCCACAACACCATTATTGTGCCATCGGGTTGACGAGAGCCTGCTTACTTATACGGCAGCCTCTCCTCCGCGAACTCACGGTGTCCCCCCGGTGTGGGTAATTTTCTATAATCTGAGTACGCAAAATTTTATCATCAAGGCAATCAGTGTGAAAATTTAGTTTGGCAGTGCACATATCACAAACATTTGGTAGAAGCAAATATATTTCTGTTCGCCTCTGTTAATATGTTGCTGATTTGTAAGTTTTTTAGATTAAGATTATATTCCAAAACATATGTAGGCTGCTGTGAACGGTAGCTTTGTAACGTAATTTCGAACTTTAATCTGATATTGCAATGTCTCACTTAACCTGAAAAAGTACCTCCTTTAAATTTCTACAACAAATTAGAGAACAGACGCTTGAACAGCACTGGGTTAAATGGGATAATCCCTGCATATAAATACAAATTTCTATGAAATCGAACTGTTGTTCCTCTTTCAACATTTCTAGAATTGGCGAACATGCAATGTAGAAATTGATATGAAAACTGAAAGTTACAGGAAAATACTCTCTATTAATAATTTCCTTCGATTTATAAAAAATTCAGTATAACTAATTCAAATAAAAATTATAGAAATAACGGTAATCTCCCACACCAGATAAGCATTCCAAAAATGGTTCTAGATTCCGATATAAGTTTTAGTCAAAATTAGTTAAATGTCCAACTAACCAAAAATACACTTGAAGATGCAGCAACAATTCCATAAACATTTAAACTGGATTTCATCACAATGGTCGTCAATTCATACGCATATGTGAACAAGTATTTGTAGAATTGAGCCAGAAACAAAGAAAAGAGACACTGTATAGAATACACCACATTATTGAGATGAAGAAATTGTAAAGCATTTGCCAAGATCTGAAGATGATTATAAGAGAACGAAAATTCACGATTTAAAAGTGAGTTTGTTGTACCGTATTCGCTATGACTTGCTTTAAGATTAATCAGTTGCATTGGGTAAAATGTTGTAATCGTTCCGATGGATCTAGAACCGATTATCTTTTACTTACTCACTCCCACACACATATACAAGGTGTTTCAAACATACTGAGATAAAATTATCAGGCATGACAGAGCACATCAAAAGCAATACCTTTCGTCCACAGAATGAATGGCCAAAAATGAAGTTACTGTGCGTTAGAGAGCGCTAAAAGGCTGTGGTTATTTCTCCCCAATAAAGGTTTATTTGATGCATTATGTTTAATTATCAACTTAATTCCATGTCATCTCCAACTTATTAGGATATTACATTACACCACCTGCATCCCGTGTTTAGAGCCATTTGGCTCCTTTCCGGTTTGGATGGATGGAGGTGAATTTTATTTTTTAAGAAAGAACAAAAACAAGTAACAGGTACAAAAACAAATAAAAATGAAAAAGAAACATACACTGGACAGAACAACATAGAAAGCAATACAAAAAGAAAAAAATACGTAGAGGGGGAAAATTATAAGTAGCCGGAAGTGTGTGTCAGTCTGGGTGGATAAGTGCTCAATTTTTATCCTCTACAATGAGATGTTCTCATCACATATGAAACGCATTAGGAGTCGAAGTCGGGTTCTTGATAAGTTGTTCGTGAGAATGTTTTTCAACCACTGTAATTTCAGCGACACTGTTGGAGTTTGGAAATGCCAGGAGAGGGTAAACCGACAATTTGTGGCATAGTGCATTGGATCTCCTTTTTCTCCGCACGAGCAGCTGTCATGTGTTCGAAAATTGAAGCGATGAAGGTATGAAGGAAAAAGCTCGTGTCCTGTAACGAACATTATCTCTTCTTTATTCCATCCTACTGGCTTGTTTGAGACCCTAGGCACTCTATCGTGTGTACTGCGGCCAGTTTCTCCGTTATCCCAGTTGTCTTGCCAGATGCTTAGAGCAGCTGACTTAATCTTAGATTTCAACTTATTAGGATACAGAAACACAAGATTTTCGTATCATACGAGGATGGATCCAAAAAAAGTTTACAAGGGTAATAAAAAAATTATTTATTAACATTAGACAGAAAATACAAAATGTAATTAAGAGGCATACTTGCCGATCACTTTTCCAAATAATCACCAAATCTATTTAAGCATTTATATGAACGCAGCACCAACTTATTTAACCCGGCTTGGTAGAAATCACGTCCCTGCCCATTGAGACAGATCTCGGCAGCTGTTTTCACATCACTGTCTGTAGAGAACCTTCCTCCAGATAAGTGTTCCTTCGATTTCGGAAAAAGGAAATAGTCACTGGGCCATCGTGAACCCCTCCGACGCAAGCGCCCTGACATGTTGAGTGATGGTGTCATCCTCCTGCATAACAATACCCATATTGCTCTCAAAACTCAAGCAACTGCAAAAGTTCAAGTAGAAAGTCTGGAGCCACCCCCATACAACCCAGATATGGCACCCAATTTGGGTTCCAAACACTTATTTGAACAAGGTCCTCTTCAAAAAGTGATGTGAAAACAGCGGCCGAGAACTGGCTCATTAGGCAAGGACGTGATTTCTATCAAGCTGGGTTAAACAAGTTGGTCCTGCGATCAGATAAATGCCTAAATAGATTTGGTGATTATGTGGGAAAGTGATCGGCAAGTAGGCCTCTTAATTCCCGTTCGTATTTTCTGTCTATTGTTAATAAATAATTTTTTACTACCCTTCTAAGCTTTTTTCCGATTCATCCTCGTATAAACATTGCAGAACAGAACATAATAATTCAATTCCTCGCATGCAAACGAAAATGATTTGATATCGCGTGGATATTTCAGTGCTTCGTTGAAATAAATCTGTTTTAGAATACGTACCCCATTATAACAATTCCTTTTCCTGTCTGCCCTCCTGTCAGTGAATTAAATTCTTTGTTTTTCGGATACTTGCTTTTTTTTCCTTCCTGTAAATTCAATTCAAAATCAAGACAATCTATCGAAAGATGTCCATTCCAACCAACAGTATTCTTGAAATTGTGTTGCATTCCTGGTAGAATTCCTTTCAAGTGGTACAGTTTATCTAAAAGTAAAGCGTTGTTAATTACATCATAGATAGTTGATAATTATACAAAACTACTGATGATTTATTTGTAGCTTGTTGCGTTTTTAAACTGTCCGTATATCAAAACTATATTATTAAATGAAAAAATGTATAAAATAAGAAAAATCATTGCTATCTTTAACTATTAACTCTCTATCAAGTAGCAAAAATGTTGAATGACTGAATCAATTTAGAATGGAGTTAATTTAGTTTATGGAGACACATCGCCACTGCTATATCGTAGGCAAAATATCGTATGTCAAATGTGACAAATTATTTTTATTAATGCAAAACACTTCAGTAGGTAAGCGCATCTGCTATCAAATTGTTGTATGTAATATGTGATTGATGTATGTTGTCAAAAATGCCATATATCGCTAGTGGTTCCAGTTGTGAAATCAAAAAGTAGTATATTTTTCGGTGTGGATTTTTACATAAGGTAGGTGAGCCAAAGGTGGTCAGTGTGGCTAAGGTAGCCCACCCCCCAAAAGTACATTTAATTTCATTTTGAATCACAGCATGGTGTAACTGCACTGTAAATCATGTATCTGCAGTGCACGTGGCTGAATTTAAAGATATCACCTTGATCGGCCTCCATGGTATGCAGTGATTTCACTTTTGGAGTAATCGTTCTAATTTCCAGGTAAGAAGATATTTTAATTTACATCTGTTTAAATTCTTAGAATTTTGAGTTATAATACGTTTTCTGATAGCTTATTTCTCTTTCTTTAACAACATTTACTTCAATTCTAATAAATTTATCGTATTAATTGTTTTAAGTCGTGCAAATGGCGACCATATGCATGTTCCCAAGGTGGCCAGACTCCCTGACCATCTTAGGTAACATATATGGAAATCAATGTAGTAAGGTTAATTTTCAAAATGTCTACTTAAATATCTGAAAAAAACTTATTACTATTTATTGTTAAATTTATAACAATAAAAGTTATATTTTTTATTTAATTATTGAATGGTGGTTATAGTTTTATTTGCATCAGTAAAATATCACGAAATCTAAAAGAAACTTTTGTTAATTCTTGGTCTGGTTATTGTTATGAGTATAAACATAAAGTATTGAGCATTGTAATACTCTTCCAGAAGTAAACAGTTTTCCGAGTATTTTTTTCACATTTTAAAAGTGATTTCAATATATGGACCGCCTTTGGAACACCATGCGCCAAAAGAACACTATGGCCCACCAGCTACAATTATGAAATTGTATTATAAAAATAATTAAATTTTATTTTACAAAGAAAAGTATACTTGATATGTGTTAGAGATATGTGTAAATTTTTTCAAAAATAAATTCATCCACACACACCTAACCAGAAAATTTTACAAAAATCCTCAAAGCTTAACTATGGCCACCTTTGCCTCACCTACCTTATGAAATTTTGACATTACGGCGCCGATATGCTAGTTAAATCTCCTCAGAAAAACTGCCTAATAAATAATCGTAACCCAAAGTAAATAAATAATCGTAACTTCCCAAAGTAAATAAATAATTGTACTTCCCAAAGTAAATAAAAATGTTGAAAAAGCACAGTAAATTATAAGACTATACCGAAAACCAGAAGATGAAAATTACCTCTAGCACGAAATTTAGCTTCAATATCTCTCTCATTTCTCTCTTCATCGACCAGCATTTCTAAACGGCATTTCTTGTCTTGAATGGGTCGCAATGCTCCCGTCAGGATTGTAGCAAATCCAAAAATGAGTCTGTAATAATACGAGTAACCAATTAAATACCATGAATAAAACGAAATTAGATAATAAGACATTTAAACGAAATATTTTAAATTGTACTTCAGAATGACCCAAAAGTATCTAAGCGATTTTAAAAAGCAACGAATTATCTAAAAAGCTTTTTGTTTTAATACAAATCAGAACAAGAAGTAATAATGGCAGTTCCAACTGCATTTGCTCCAGCACATCGTATTAGTATAGCTTCAGCATGACTTAGCCATGCCTTAACACATCAAACCCGGTAATCTAGCATAGGAAGTAAACTCACTAAATAGATTTTTAATTACTAGCGGCAGAAGTATCGGCCTTTCTAATTCTGCCTTTTTCCGTTGCTTATGATTGGTGTAAAAATGTTTTGATGCCGATACGCAATGAATATTCTGTTTTGCGGTGGTGGGACACAATCTACCTGTAACCATGAGTTAGAAATAGAACCTTATTCGCGAAAACGAGTATTTCAGTCGCACGTCATAATTGCGACTTACGCAGTTCGTCCATTAAAATACAGGGTGTTCATTAATTATTGTCGGGGTTTCCGTACCTCATAACTTTCGAATAAAAAATATTACACAAAAACCGATTACGTATTCGTAAATTACAACTCAAAGAATTTTACGTGGAAACAATGCGATCTTAGCGCATTTGCAGTCTGGGTAATTATGACGTCATAAATAAAAATGGCGACCGTGCAAGAAAAAGCAATGTGTGTATTGTGGTTTTTCGAAACTAAATCAGGCATAACTACTCAACGTCGCTTCAGGACCACGTACAAGAAAGATCCTCCTTCGGATAATTCATTCTATCAGACGCTGGTTAACACAATTTCAGGAAACTGGTAGCGTTCTACACCGAAAGGGAGCGGGAAGACCGAGCACTTCGCAGGAAAATGTTGATCGCATCCAAGAAACGTTTACTCGCAGTCCACGCAATGTTTGTCAAGAACATTGTGTACAAGACCCCTGTGCCCTCCCTTGATGAACTGAAGCGCAGAATTGTTACTGCGATCCAAAATGCTACCCCACAAATGCTGGAGAACACTTGGAGGGAAATCGAATTTCGTCTCGATGTGTTACGAGCCACGAAGGGCAGCCATGTGCAAATTCATTAATCTTTTTAATATCATTGATAAAATTCTTTGAGTTATAATTTACGAATACGTAATCGGTTTTTGCGTAATATTTTTTATTCGAAAGTTATGAGGTACGGAAACCCCGACAATAATTAATGAACACCCTGTATATCCAGTATTCTTATCCACAGTGATAGACCGTCCATTTTCATAATAATGTGCCATTCATATGGCGTGCCAGGAGAAATCCAATAAAATTTCAATCATTAGTGCTGGAAGATATATCCTCAATTTTCCACCTTCTGAATCTGATATGAAAGAAAAAGACATTTAACCCTTTATATCACGGCGGTACTTAAAAGTACCGCTTTAATCACGCTTATATTTTCCTAATACAACGGTTTTTCCTAACGGTATTCACAAGAATACGAAGAATGTAATTGCGACAACTAACAGTAGATGCGGTTTTGCTACTCTACAGGTTGTGTCGACAGGAATGAGTCAAAATAGTTTCATCTGGAAGGCAATATGGTTCAATACTTATTTAATCGTGAACAGTGGATGGGACCGCAGGAAAAATATTTTTTCTTACTTTTCTACGACATTTTCCATGGACACTTCTACCACATGCACAAAACGCCCATTCTAAAAGAAAGAAGACAATATTGCATAAAAAAATGAAAAAGATCTGAAATCATGACTTAAATAGTTTTCCAATAAAAGCATTTTGATAATAAAAGCAGTATTCCTACTTTAGTGGTATGTCCCAGAACGTGAAAAAATTCCATTCCTTTCAAAGACAAATCACCTGTAAAATATAATGAAAGAACCTGTCAGTTCAGCGGGAGTTTGGAGAGGGGAGTTGCCAGCTCAGGTGTAATGATCTAACCGTGGTTCAAAATTACGAGGTCATTCCCAAAATTTTTAAATATATTTCTTTTATGGCGAAACGAGTTTTTATGTAATTAATTTCTTTTCTTAAAATATTTTAATAATTCTACATATATATTTTTTTATTCGTTACGAATGTTAGATGTCTTCATGGGTATTCAGCAAATTCTAACTACTATACAATTCAATATAACTATTTAAAGATATAAGTTTAAAAAATATCAATTTGTGTACAACCCCCTCATCTTTTAGCTTCTCTTCGACAGGAGCTAAAATTCTGCTAGTTGTAATGCCGATATCTTTCTGAATACTAATGATATTGAACTGAATTTTTTAATATAAGTTGCCCTATATGCCTGGCTTTAAAGTTGTGAAAGAAAAATTACACTATGTTTCGCGCATGCGCAGTAAAATAGTATTTACTAAAAATGCTCATAATTCCTGTAATATTCAAAACTTCTTTTCCAAATTTTTACAAAATACTTTTCTAACATATTGTCATCTTTTCTGTAAGTTTTGTATAATATAACAGAAAACTCTGCATGTTATAAGCAAAAAACAAGTGGGAAAATTTGAGAGTTTTTAAGAAAACCTTTATATCTTCCCAAATATTTGTGTTGAGTTTACGAAAATTCCTGCAAATATTATGTACATTATACATTACCATTTCTGAAAGTTTCATTTTGTTATCGGTATTGTGTGAAGCGGAGTGGGCCAAAAATGTTTTTGTCTTCATCAGTTTGTGGACGGTCCCCTAATTGCCCTCAGGACAAATCTTCAATGTAAAATGTGAGTTATTGTCTATTCTTAACATGTCCGAAGTTTGAAGGCATTCAGTTAAACCATTCCGGAGAAATTCTAAAAAATGTGAAAATCTGCAAGTATCCGGATACTTTTGGGCATATAGTGTACAATGAATTATTTTTTTTGAGATTTCTGTCAGGAATGAAAGATTGTGGGTGCAGGCACCATTGATGACATATATAGGGATAATGAGCTTTCATTTGAAATAAAGTTTGCGAAATCGGTCCAGTAGTAGGAATTGTGGGGGAGGGGTTGGTTCTTTGGTTTTGTCAACTATTTTAAATATACAAATTTCAATTTATTAATAGGCAGTATTAATCAGGTTATTCATCTAAGAAAGAAACATTTAACATAAGTGGAATTATGCTTAAAAATTATATTTCGAAATAAAAAGCTTCTAGAGAAACTGAATATAATAAATAATTCGGAATAGAACAAGATCAAAATTTTCTTGAGAAGTAAGTAATTATTTTCTTTTTGGGGTTAATAAACATTTTTATAAGAATATAAAAATATACCCAGTGAAATTATTGTTAGTTAAACAGTTTTAAGATAATAAATTACAAATTTCTATTTGAATCCTAGGTTTGATTTTCTAAGCCCATTTGCAAGCGTTAGCCGCATTAATCGTTTCTTTATAAAAAAAATGAAAATACTTTTTTTTCCAAACGAAAATTTGTTTCTTACCCGTAAATCGTATTCTCTCTCCAAATAAATATAGATCTTGCTCATCATTTCCATCTATGCTGACGGTTCCCATGATTATGCCACATTGAGCGTAAAAGTCTAGAGCTTTCAATAACCTAGTTGTAAACCATAAGAAATTAATAAAGCTTAGAAATTACTTGTTACTTTTCTAAATCATGATGTCTCAAGCGGAATGGAATTTCATGTTATTTTAAAAATATTATTGGTACGAAAAAAATTACAAGGAAGTTTCTATTAAAAAAAGAATCGTTGCTAACCAAATGCTATTAAGAAGGAAGCATTTAAGACCACGAAAAAGTGTATTAATATTCTTAGAATATAGAATAACATTGTCATAAAAAATGTTAATAAAAATCAAACGATAAAAAGAACAGTCTAGAATTTAATCTTGTTCAGTCGCACAAGATTCACTAAAATATCTAGCCGACAGCTGAATGATTAAGTGAAAAATTTCATTATTTTATTCAGAAAGTCAACAAAATTTGATTAAAGCAATTTTTTAAATAAAAGATTGAATACCATCCCACATTTCTGAAAACAAGAATAATTGGCTGCAGAAGCTAAAAGATTATATTTAAAACAGCCGCCAAAGAAATTTACTCCCAACAGCCAGAAAATATAATGCATAATGTGTGATGAATGCTTAGAAATAAGATGCAAAACTGCAACCCATATAATGGCTCAAGATATCCAATTACTTTTAACTAGAACTTTTGATGACGGTTTCCACTATTATCTGCTACATTTCATTTTTTTTTTCATCCTCACAGTATTATTCATTTTGAAATCTTTTCAATTACCATAATTTGTCACGTCAATTTATCCATATCTTATTGCATGAATAAAACAAACTAGATCTTAATACGCAAAATTAAAATGAGATTCATGGCTAATTATCGTTGTCTGAGTAAATGGCAATGTTTTGTCGTCCATAAAGGACTTACCCTCTTCC
>BGPR01000716.1:102010-167324 GCA_013235015.1 Araneus ventricosus | reverse complement strand
CTCACGATGGAATGCCAACGTCAATAATTTTGGAAAATATGTTCGGTTGAGTTTATATTTTTGTGAAAATATGTATAAAATGTATGTTTTGTTCAAATTTTGTGATCCGTGCTCAAACCTTACTATATTAAAAGCCTTGATATCCAAATGATATGACAGTAGTGGGTAAAAGGGAAATATATTCCTGAATTCTAGATACTACGAAGGTAAAAATTTGTAGTTAGAAAACGTAAAGTTAAAAGGAAATGAAAGTGAAACTGTCCAAAGAAATCATGGTTCGGTCTTCTTTCTAAAGCGATTCGGAAAGCGAGCGGCTGCAGAACCTTTATTTATTTTAAAAGTGTCTTCCTCCCAACAGAAGATTTTCCCAAAAGCGCAGCAGATCAAGTCTCTTCCCCCCTCTGAACTGTGGACAGTCAGCAACCCCCTTGGAGGGGCGGACTAACCGCAAGAATCCGTTCTATTCAGCTTGAAACCTATTCACTAAGGATCCCACCTGTCGTTTGACAAAATTACACTTCATGTCTTCGAGAGCCCTAATTCTGCATATTGCCCGTGTCCATGACAAAAATAAACACCGTTAGACTAGACAAATGCCAGACCGTTGGGCCAAAACATTGAAGGCTATATTACTTATTTTTCATGTCGTGAGTTTCTAAAAATATGAACATCATTAAAGTTGCATGAAAGTTGATATTCTTTAGATGTCTGTGACTTCAATTTATTTGATGTTTATTAATAGTTGTATTTTAAATATTGGCTGTACTTCATATTATTAGTTGTCTTTTTTATATTGTTGATTTCAATTTATTTTCAGTCTACACGTCAGCATATTAGTCTACGAATGTAAAAATTATTTCCTTAGTTTTAAGGTTTAACTACAATGCCATTTATATATATTTTACTAATCTCTGATGGCACTATAAAACTCTTCATATTGTTTCTTGATTTAGTATTCGGCAAAAAGTAAAAAATTTAGAGCCGATCACAAATAGAAACGGAGCTTAACTGGCGTAATCCGTTTTGTATGCACATAAACATTTATTATATAGATAGTCACATAATAATCTATATTCCAAAATAGCCAGTAATAATTAATACACATGAAGGATTATAAATAAACTTCTTAACCCCTGAATAATGTTTTAAATAAAACAATATACTTCAAGCCTTTTGTACTGAAACTAGTTATATATGCTTTTTAAGAGGGCGAATTAATAATCCTCAAACTAAAGATTACATTTAGAAAACCAATGCACTAAATGTCGGAAGAAATAGCTTATTCATATAACCTTTATTTAGTACGCAAGAGATTATCTTACATTATAATAAACGGAAATTTAATTCACCTGAAATTTGAAACTTTGATACTATAGTCCAGGTAGAGCATCCAGTCGCGAAATTTTCAAAATTAAATTTAATTCTTTATTTATAATTTTTTTTATCGAAAAGTAATGGCATATTGAGTTTCAGGAGAATTAGAGTTTTTTTACCCGATTGAAACGAAAATTGGGCAATTAAAGTTAAAAGACCACATACCAAATTTCATTTATCTAAGTCGTTGCGTTTGGGAATTATAGTGTTCACAAGCATGCGATTACAGAAACCGACCGACAGTCAACGTTTCAAGGGATTTCGTCCAAAATTTAATACTGGCCTGCATTCCTAATTTTTGAAACTGTGTACCAAATTTTATCTATCTAGCTATTGAGTTTTGAGTTATCGTGTTCATATGAACCCTAACAGACAAATTTCCCGTTTACGGACTTTATCCAAAAATTGATTGATATATACTAATTTTGTATAAAATCCATACACCAGATTTCGCCTTTCTAGCTTTAACCGTTTTTGAGTTACCGTGTTCACAAACAAAATTCCAAAATTGTGTTTTTCGGACTCAGGGAGGTCTAAAACGTGGAGATTAATCAAAATCTCATGTTTAAATTTATGATCGACGATTATAATACTTTCTCTTTGTATACTTCGTTTACTAGAAAGTAAAAACGATCAAACTTTTTTTCTATCAATTTTACGAAAATGCGCTAGCTACGAAGTAAAGTGTTATTGAATTTTTTTTCTACAGACATTTTTTTGCAAACTTCGCAAAATCAAAGAATAAAGAGAAAAATTTAACACCTATTCGAAATTAATCAGGTGCCTTTTCACAATTTATAAATGTCTTGGACGTTATCGGTGTGATATTCAAAAACATTTTTGGGCCTTTTCATACCAAATATAAAGGAAATTTAACTAACATAAAACTGACATTTTACTGTTTTTCTTAAAAAATAAAATTATAGATCTAATTCAAATATATCATGCAGCTTGGAAAATAAATAAGAGTCTCATTATTATCCATTAAAGTTCAGAATGAAAATAAAAACCTGTATATAAATCAGAATTTTATTTTAAAAAATTATACTTTACAAATCACAGCACACACACAAGATATTGTGATAAAACACACTGTCTAGCATGTGACGGTGGAGTTTGGAAATAATTCAATGCCTGAGACTACTATTATTATTAGAAGTACTGTCTTCAAACTCGTTAATAACGTGTCGGGATGCATCATAGGTTTGTAACACATATTAGTGGATTCTTGTCTCATAGCATTTATTAAAATTCAGCTCGCAATTGGCATAAGAGCTACCAAAAGCAATGCAATTCAGGCATTTAGATTTGATCACTTAATGAAGAATGCATATCAGCAAAACTATAACGCTCAAGGAACTAGTGCATAAATACAGTATCATTGAAGTAAGCATTGATATTTTCTTAGAAATGGTTTTGTGTTCTTACATTTTAAAAAAGAAATAAACATTTTCACTGACTATTGAAATAAACTTAAACTGCAGATGTTATCAGACTCTTAATAAGATAACTAAAAGTCTGTTAAGATCACTCAAACGTTAAATTTAGTTGATATTATTCTTTACGTTTCCATGTAAACCAAAATTTTCTCTAACAAAAATACAATATTTTAAAACATAAAAAATAAAATTTTCATCCCTTTTCTTTAACATTTGTTTCAATGTTTGTTCAAAGTGAGCAAAAAATAAATTGAATAATAATTATTTGAAAAAATAATTGTTTTTTTCGGAATTTATTTCATTTTGATGAATTTAAAAGAAATTCTAAGTAGTGTAATATAGAAAACTCATCTAGAAAAAAAACTGTTATAGTTTTAAAAAATCACACCTAAACCTTAAAGTTATTTTTTTCAATTCAATGTTATGTAACGAAATAAACAACCCCCTCTTTTCTTATCACCCCCGGCTTCTCAAATTTTTCTATGCTTGAATGGGGTATTGAAAGAGATTGGGCCACAAAATCTATTTTACTTAACAATTCGATTAAAACATTGATGCATTGAAATAAAATCTTATATAACATAAGTGTATTACAGGGAAAACACTTGAAACATAATACAATTTCAATCCAGGCTGACAAATATTAAACAGAACTTATACAGAATCCAAATTCGGACACACACAACTAGAAAAAAAAGCCCAAAACTGACCTTCTTTCTGAAAGAAGACCTCAATGCAGATAGCGTTAAAATGCCCCAAGCCAAAGGGGGTGTGGGGTCTTGGATCCTGTGGTATCTCTAATTTGCAGTAAGTACATTCTTATCAGCACTCATTGTGTCGACCGCTACCCTACCCAGCTAATCAATCAAAATGTCAAACCAAGGAAGGGGGAAGAAATTCGGAAAAATACGTTTCTCGCACTTTAGAGACAGTTCACAAGAACGTAAATATCCGGGCTGACCGCTTTCGGCGTGTCTCTGACCACACGTTGAAATGCGTGTTTCCCGCTTATGGGGTAGTCCAAGGTCGACGTAGAAATACGTGTGAAACGCTCAGAGGGTTAATGTTAACATTACCAAAACACGTGAAAGATTAAAAAATGAAATAGGTTTAAAATGACAACAAACAAAAACGTTATAAATGGTTTTTAAAATAATTTTTGCAAAGTGATTAAAAGTCAAAGGGATAGTTGTTCGAAAGTGAAACAAGTGTCGTTGAAAAGCTATCTTTTATACTTTTAAGATGGTTCAAAAATATTTTTTGTTTGATATGTTCTGAAGTTACTGTGGAAAAACGTTAAAAATTACCCTTTTTACTCCCGCTAGAAACTTTTTAGCAGCGTAATTAATCCTTTCGCGTGCGGATTAACATGTGTGCCAGCTTTCTTTTTAAACTGACATTGCATTTTTAGCTATAGATTCATAACATAATATTTGAATTTTGAGAAGTAATGATATGCTAGTAATTGTTACGAGGGAAAAATAATGCCTAAAATATAAATATTAAGAAGGTAAAACCAGCGGGAGTGGTCTCCCCTAAACTTTCTCGTATACTTTCAAAGTGGAGATTCGTCAAAATCTCGAGTTCGAATTTTTTTTTGACGATTACAATACTTTCTCTCTGTATACTTCGTATACGAAAAAGTGAAACAAATAAACAAACCTGAAATCAAATATCTGTTGCCACGCTTCAAAAAAATATTACTTTAAAGCAGGTGCTATAAAATAGGCAATGCATTGAATACTAAAGCGAAAATTCTGCTTTGGAATTGAATTCCCAAGAAAACAATTTATACTACCACAACCGTAACAATTGCAAAAGCGCGTAAATAAAAGATTTGCTGAAATAATGAGATCGGTTTGAATTTTATTTACAACAATAAAAAAATTGTTACAATTTATGTTTGAAAACATTATTTATTGTTGTAAATAAAATTTGCAACAATAACAGATTGCTACCTGTACTTTGCGCATAAGAATCGGATTAAAAGAAATTGAATATGCAATTTGAACGCCCCTTTTTGACGGATTTGGCCCAAAATTTTATACGGACCTACATTTATGACGATAAAACTGTGTACCAAATTTTATCTATCTAGCTATTCAAGTTTTTTAGTTATAGCGTTCACAGGACCGCGCACATACAGATAGACAGACTTCCCGTTGACGGATTTTATCCAAAATTTGATAGAAACCTACAAATTATGTTTAAAGACCACACACCAAATTTCATCCCCGTAGCTCTAATAGTTTTCGAGTCATCGTGTTCGCAGACAGACATGATTCCAAAATTGTGCTTTTCGAACTCAGGGAGGTATAAAACGTGGAGACTTGTCAAAATCTCGAGTTCGAATTTTTTGACGATTACAATACTTTCTCTTTGTATACTTCGTATACGAGAAAGTAAAAATAGGCCACAAACCTGTTAGTTTAAAAAATGCAAAGTTTTTCTTTTTTGTCCGTTGATAGGTTTTAAAAAGTATGATTTTGACTGTTGTGCGAGAACATAGACAATGCAATAAAAACTGCAAAACTTATAAATGAACCATAATCTTATTTAATGAGATAAAGTAAAAGAAACAGTCAATTGAAAGACAGGCGAGCATTAAAAATTTAAAAGTGTTAAAATCTGAGACAAAACTAAGGCAAACTATCAAAGAAGTTGTAACGAATTTAAAAAGAAGTGTTTAAATGTAATTTACCGCATGCGCATATTAGAGCTGCGAAATTCTGCGTGCAAAAGTGAAAATGTCTAATGAAAGCAATTTTACATTGGCAAAAGCACGCGAGTGGTAGATGTGATTAGGTTTAAGATTACAACAAACGAAAGAATTCTGATAAATTGTGTTTAAATTAATTTTTAAAATTGATTGTAAATTTAAATAAAAGTCATACAGAAATGGAACAGGTGTCACTGAAAAGCTAATTTTTAAAATTTTAAGAGGGTGTAAAAGTAGTTTCTGTGCGATGTTCTAAAGTTATGGCAGAAAAACTCTAAACCTTTTAACCCCCTTTAGGTGGATTTAGAAACTTTTTAATTGCGTAGTTAAACCTTCTAGGTGCTAAGGAACATGTGTGCTGAATTTCCTTCTAATCTGTCAAGAGTTGTGGAATTTTATAATGTTCCAGCACACAAACAAACAAACAGACATTGATTTTTATATATAAAGATTGATGTAAATATTTATTATTTCTCATGTATGAAGTATACTTGGACAAGGTTCGGACTATAATCATAAAAATTTCGAAGTCGAGATTTTGATGGATATCTACGTTTTAGCCACTCCTGCGTCCGAAAAAGCCATTTTTGGAATTTTGACTGTACTTCTGTATGCAGATGTAATACAATTATTGTAATTATTTATTGTAAGAAAATATTTGTAATTATGAATTGTATTAAAGACTAAAAAGCAGAAAATAAGGAAAACTAATAAAAAGCTTTTAAAAACTATTTATGCTGAAAATTGGAAGTAATTTTTTATCCAGAATATAATCGTCAAAACAAGATCGCAAAGATGCGAGCACTGAAAACCCTTCTATAAATAAATAAGCCTCGCTGAACATCATGCGACAGAAAATTCCTAACAATTCATTAAAAATTAAAATAGATTATAAATGTAATAAAAATTCCAATTTACTTAGGATATTTCTATCAACACTTCACTTGTTTACGATCTTGCTTTTAATTCCATATTCTTGATGAAATTTAGTAAAGCAATAAATGGTGATTTTATTATTATTTTTTGTTGTAGAAAACCTTCATACGGAATGCACTTTAGTAGGTAATTCAAGTATTCATTCTTGATAATACCGTCAAAACTGTGAATAGTGTAAACGGTACTTTTTTGTCTTCGATATGGAATCTTTCATGTTTCCTTCTTTGTTACGAAATTTGCTATTTATCGAGTTGAAAAATCACCATTCTAGCCGTTCCTCCTGTAAAGCCCTGCATGAGAAACATTCCTTTATAACTATAACCTTAAATCTAAGTGAATATCTCATCGTTACCTGTTTGGAATTGTTGAGTAGCTCCGTGCAATCCTGCAATACAAGGGAGACCATATTCTCTGCTTACCACGGCGCCTAACAAAAAAAGGAAGTACATGTCTTTACTAGAATTCTTAAGGACAGTGCATGTCTTTACTAGAATCCTTAAGGACAGTACATGTCTTTAGTAGAATCCTTAAGGACAGTACATGTCTTTACTAGAATCCTTAAGGACAGTACATCTCTTTACTAGCTTTACTAGAATCCTTAAGGACAGTGCATCTCTTTACTAGCTTTACTAGAATCCTTAAGGACAGTACATCTCTTTACTAGCTTTACTAGAATTCTTAAGGACAGTGCATATCTTTACTAGCTTTACTAGAATCCTTAAGGACAGTACATGTATTTACTAGAATCCTTAAGGACAGTACATGTCTTTACTAGAATCCTTAAGGACAGTGCATGTCTTAACTAGATAAGTAATTGTTTATTTTGAAGTTAATGATAAACTACATGTAGGTTTACATTTATTATAATTCTTGAGTAAATCTTTACTGTCATGAAATTTAATAAGATTACTTTAGAAGCAGGCTTCAATTAGTGAAGGGTCAAAGCGTACCTTTATTCGTATATTTTCAGTTCAAATTGTTAAATTTTAGCCTTTTTCTTAGAGACTTGAAACAATTATACGTAGAATATATCTGTATCTTTTTATATATAAAAAATTCTATGAAAAAATAATAAAATATTAATTTAAAAGCATTCAAAATTGCATTTTTAATGAAAGAGGATGACAACTGCAAATTAAAGGCAAGCTCTTGCCATAAAAGTATATGCCACTTGAAATTTCTTATATTTGCAAGATGTTATCAGTCAGATACATTATATTAGATATAAATGATATTGATAGACATTTCACCCAATTAACTACACTGACTCAGTTTTGTGTGGTGAAAATTCATTTTTTTATCTTTGAGTTAAATAAATCGATCAGTTTTTTATTATTATTTGCTTATTTCCAATTTTGTCTAATTTAACACTGACAGGCATGAAATTTAAACAAATAAGCAAGCATTTTTCAGAGGAAGATAAATTTCTTTTGTGAACTCGGCAAAAACTTAACCTTCTTAGCTTGTTTGGTTGATTGATTGGAATGTCATTGTCAATTTTCTGAAAAAAAATATATATTTCATTATATTCATTTCATTACTGATCCTACATCAGTAGCTAGAATCTTTCTTCAATTTATTCTTTGATTTGATTTTTTTTAAATTGGTTTCCATCAATATTTCACGAAATATCTGTATTTTTGTATTGTTTAAAACAAAATAAAAAGTTAAAATCCAGTCTTTGGAATAATTTCACTGGTGACTTTAAGAACTAAGTTTATCTTGTGCCCATCCATATCGGTAGATCTAATTTTTTTTACCAACTTTCGATTATTTTTCTTACTAAATTATGGAATATTTTTGGTGCGACATTGGACTTTGTTTTCATTTACAACTCTTCAACAACAACTCATTACTTCCTTCAAAACAAATCATTTCATACAATTGAGGAAGTTAAAAATAATTTTACCATGAGATATAAGGCCACCTAGCTCGGTGACCACACCTCCTAATATCGGGAAATAAGGGGACCATCCTATATCCGTGCAGAATGTTACAAGGATCTCACCAGGCTGTGAAAAATAGTTTGGATTATTTTATTTTAATTTTTGAGCAGTTATGTTATAAGATAATTAGTAACCAGAACAAAAATATATAATTATTAGTATCCGAGCATCGTGTGACAGCATATTGTGCACAACACTGATGATAAAATGTAACCTAAAATTAAAACTTATAATGAAATTGGAACCTCCAGTCCAAAACACCGTAACAGGATAATGTTTTAAGCTTGATTCGTCTGTCTTGTCTTCGTATGGCTTGATTGCATCCGTCGTTGCATTCTGTGAGCAGAGATTTTTGCATCACGCAATTTACAGAAAGAATGCCTACCTAAAGAGACTATCATGTTAATAAAAGCGTGATTGCAATTCTGTTTTGGAATCAATGACAAATGAACGCAATTTTTAACACTGGTAGAAGCACGCGAGTGAAACATTACAAGTGGATCGAATTTCATTATAACAATAAAAATCATTGTTACAAATTGCGTTTAAAGTTAATTTCGAAAAGTTTACTATTATAAATGCAGAAAAATTGAACAGAAACGAAATGAATGTCACTGGTAAGCTAAATAATAATTTTTAAATTTTATCATGATGCAAAAATAGTTTTTTGTGTGATAATATTCTTGGGAGGTATTCCGGGAAAACGCTACATTTTCAATTAAATTTAAATTAATCAAAATTTTTATATGTCTTTTCTTAGTGAGTATTTACAACTAAGAAGTAGCTACGTGCCAAATTTGGTAGTTGTGCGTCCAATGACCTGCCGTGTCAGATATTTCGATATCGGACACGAATTAATAATAAAATTCACTATCTTGCTAATAATAAAATTCATTTAATGCTTAAATTCATTTTAGGCACGATCTGTGATCGATCTCCGAAAATTCATTTTGAGCAATTTTTTCATCATAAATCACGCAATTTACAGAAAGTATGCCAGCCTAGAAATAGCATTATCATGTTAAAAATCCCCACAGCGTAAGAATATGAATATTCAGTTTTATTTGAATTTAAAACTGCAAGCCTTGTATACAGCAGTAACAAATAAGAGTACCTGTAAAAGAGATGCTTCATCTAAATCTAGAGCAACACGGACAAAACCTGTAGCCGTACCGGTACTAACCGGTATTCCTGAAATTATAAAGGGATTGTACAAGAAAAACATTATTAAAACGATCATAATAAAAGTTGGAATGATCTTAGTACGTTTACAAATGTAAATGTCCGAAATATCTTTAAAAGCACCATTGCTGCCGAGATAGGAGTCCTTATTGAAATTTCAAATATAAATAAAATTATATTATTATTCTTTTTCAAAAACTAATGTTAACTGAATTTATCTGTTTAAAGCTATTCCTTTTTTTAAAAAATTTGAAACTTTTTGTCATATTTTTTGGTTTTTTAAATATAAATTATGCAATAATAATTTTATTCAAATATATTATACTAGCCGTCCTTGGCGGCCAGCTTTTCCGCTGGGAATATCAGTCGTGATTAATTTCATTTAAATCTCATATGCATAATTTACTATTTATCGTTCCCTCATCTAGATATTTTATAATTTTCATTTGTGATAGACAACATAACACCACTCCATGACGCTTCAACTATAAGTTTTAAGATTATTTACGCAATGTCTCGGGCATGAAGTGAAAGAAAAATCACACCACCCGAGGGGATGACCTCTTTTCTAATCCAATGGTTCTTAGACCTTATCAAATTCCTCTCATTGCTACCTAATTAATGAAAGCCTACAAGTTTGCAGATATTAACAGGAGCGAGTCGCAATTGTGATAGGCATTCAAATCTTGCTTATTTATTAGCCTTACTTCTGTTCTCTTCATTGCATACATAAACTTCCGTACTGGAGTCGCTTCACATGGCGACTCGGACACTTTCTTATTTCTCATGCAAAATGCGCAGATGATTCTAAAATTAAAATGGTGAAGTGCATTTTACGTGCTTTACATGGTTACGTCAAATAGCTTATTAGTTGGATTGAAACCTATTGAGTAAAAAATAGCAAATATAATCATTCAGCGTGCTGGATATATTTCTTTTAATATTTAATATCGTAGAGGGGCTTATTTATAGATTTCACAAAACGCTTAATGAAGCAAAATAGGACAGTAAGCATTCTTTACGACTTTGCGAAGAATATGAACAATGAAATAAATCTCCATTTGCAAAGAATATCAAAAAGATAACTAGTAATTTTACCTGTCCTTATGGACATACAAATATCGAGCCACTGACAGTTCCGAAGAACGCCAGAAAATTCGAGTATAAAACGAATCGTCATTTGCAGAGAATTTGAAAAAATAAAAAGCGAATTAATTTGCAAAGAATATGAAAAAATGATAGAATTTTCAATTATTAGCTGTCAACAATTGAAGAAAAACAAGCGATTAAATACCTGTAGAAACAGTGAAATCTATTTAAATTTCCTTGTAGCATTGAACACAATTGTTGCATTAATACATACTTTTTTAAGAAAAACTGTTAAAATTAAGAGGAAATGCACGATAACTAAATTGATATAATTGAAAACACAAATTTTGGAATTTTAAGAAGGTGTAAAACTAAAAACTGTTTTGCAAAGCGAAAAAATTTGCTTAATTTTCAATTCATTAATATTTTTTAAAAATCGCTCCGAGTGCACATTCCCACCCTCCAAAGTATATTTGTGGCAAAGTTTGTAGCTCTAGGTTCAACAGTTTGCTCTGTAGAGATCCAATAGACAGATGCACACTAATCCGCTTTTATTATAAGTAGAAACTACTTTTAAACTAGAAAATCACCCGTCATGGTATGACGGGTGATTTCATTCCCCGTTCACCCGTCATACCATGACGGGGCAATTTGCACCCGTCATGGTATGACGGGTGCAAATTGCCTCGTCACTCGAGAGATTAAAAATGTTTAACATTGATTGAAATCAAATAAAATAAACATGTTTTATGACAGGAAATATTTTATTATTTATATATTTCTTTATTCAAGAAACCTCTTGGTAAACAACATTCCGTGTGGAGTATTTTTTGTTTTTTAACAATTTTCCTTGTACTTATATAATCAAAACAAAGCACTTCTTTGCTTGTCAAACGTTGCCAAAAAATATTATCAAATTATATCATCACGATTGCAATAAATAACCAAATGCATCGTGGCGTCCAAATTATATCACGCGCATGATATACCACTGACGTAATTTACTACTTTCTATTAAAAAACGGAAATTAATTTGAAATATATGATTAATGTAATTTAAAATTTCTCGAGAACTATTGATCATACGAGATAAATTTTATATCAATCGATAACAAATTTTTTTTCACTGTTTTAGAGCTATTAAATTTGAAATTAGAAAGACAATTACTTTTTTAAATTTAAAACTACTGAAATTTAGGTTCTCTAACAATGAAATAATTATGTTTAACGTCTCGCAGTGCTATGGCGCGAGTTTTATTGTTGGTGACGTCATAGCATTACCGAGAGACAGATCTATCCTATTATATTAGTAATTACAAAGAAGAAATAACTATGTATACGAAGAGTTTGTGCATATGATTAACGATCAGATTCAATCCTGTTACTTTTTTTAAGATGGCATTTTCGAATAAGTTAAAATACCGAAAAAGCTAAATAATAAAGCATATTTGATGGAAAAAAATATAAAGCTATTGGTCTGGCGCCGTGCATCCTATATCCAATTAAAAGTTCTACTATATTTTCAGAAGTTTTTATAAAGTGAATGCACATAGGAAACTTTAAAAATAAATACAAACTTCTAAACTGTCAGTATTTGAACCCTTCTTTGTAAACAAGGAATGAAAACTGCATCGCATTTTAAGAAAAGCATAAAAGCAAGAATATTTTTCAGATTTTTTAAAAATTAAATAAATATTAATTTATTTTTAAAAATTGCAAAATCTAACATTTAAACAAATATTATCACCGATGAGTAGCTTGATGTTCTATAAAAAGTTAACTCATTACTACGAAAGGTTGAATTTTTATATTAAATTTTCTACGTTAGGTTGTTAACATTTTTCCTTTTCTTTAATATAGTAAATAATGTGTAATACAACTTTTGGATACCATGCTTACCTTTCATAGAAAAATTATCTCCCGTCACAACAATCTTTTTTTCCATGTTGACCTGTAGAAAAAATTACTGCCATTAATACACGATGAACTGATAAGATGCTAACAAAATAAAAATTATGCCCACTGAATCAACGCAATCATTGCAATGGCTTTTAATTTTTTCTTTATAATAATAAGAAAAGAGAATGGAATTTTAACTGTCAGAAACATTCTATATTCCTGATACTTAAATTTATATTCCAAGAACAAAAGCAGCATAGTTTTTCAAAGCATTTTGTTATAAAAAAATGCAAAGAATGACTTGGAAGGAACTGGGGGTTTCTTGTTACATGTTCAATAAAAAAAAATAAAAGAAACGCTGAAAATCCACCGGTTTAGGTGATAAGTTATACACGTGAAAATACTTTCGCAAAGTGAGTAATCTAAAGGAATCTGAACACGTTCGGAGCACTTTTTTTAAAAATTGGGAAATAGAAACACCAAAATATGTTTTTTAGATTCGAATTTAATAAAGATTAATATTAGAGTATTATTTTTGAGTATAAATTATTATAAATTTACAAAAATCTTGAATTTCTGCTGCTTTTTAGAGGAAATTCCCAAAAATTTCAAACATGCTAGAGGTCAAACTTTTGTAATAATTCAAATAAAACTAATACTAAAATAAACTACATACCATGGACTAGTGCTTGTACTAGAATCTTAACATTCTTTGGATAAATAAAAATTTTAGAGCTAATCGAACAATCATTATAAGATTTTCAGAAAAATTTTTATGTCATTTCTCAAATAAAAGATCATAATTAAAAAAATATTGTTACAATATACACATCATTCTAGTACATTCACTAGAGACACATTTGAAGAAAGTGTTCACAAAATTTCAGAACATTCGAATGATAATATCTTGAGTTATCATGTTTGAAGTGTGAAATTATGCATAAAATCTAGTTTTGAGAAAAATCAAATTTTAGTTTTGCCACGCGCTTAAATTAAGTATCTAAACTTTTAAAAAATTCCTATATATATAAAAATATACTAACATCATATTAACTTGAAAAAATGGAGTTTAAAAGAATTTTTGACAGGTTTCTGTCACTTTTAATGACAACTCCCGGTTAATTAAACGCCCACTTCCGGTTTTCGGTTTGTTATAAAATAATTAATATCTCATCTTCTAATTAACGTACCGACAAAAGTAAACATGTTTTAGAAAGATAAATGAATGAACTATCCAAACGTAAATATGATTGAACATCTACATATTTTAGATCATATGATCAAACATTTAAATATGTTTGAGCATCTACATAATTAAGATTGCATATTTAAAAACGCTGAAAAACGCCATTACATATAAATTTGTCCAACCCTTTCTTACGAAAAAATTTTAACAACCAAAAAGAGATTTCAAATAAGTTAATATTTTCGATGCATTGACTTATAAATGTTCTTAATTACTTCAATGTATCATCTATAGTTTATATCAGTCATTGAAAACATATTGTACCAACAGCAACGTTGTTTTCAACATGGTGTTACAACAAATTGGCTAATTTGAACTATACATTGGACAATGATCAAGTAATTAATTTGGTAAATTTTAATAGAAATATTTTTTTAAACAAATTTCATATTCAATATTCTGAAAAACTACCATTCTAGCTGCATAAAAACGTTTTTGTCATAAAAAACACAATGAGGTTTAGCAATTTACTTTGATAAAAAGCAGAAGGTTCAAGTGCATTCTAAACCAAGCAATAGACACTAGATTTAACTTTAAAAGGATTATCAATAGTAGAATAAATCTTTTATCTCCCAGTGTTCTCATGATCCTAGATGGATGTTCAAAACTTTTAATTCTCCAGCTCTATTTGGAACGAAATTTCTGGTCTTTTCTTGCTGAATATATCAAATGTATCATCTTGTATGTAATTATGCAGACGTGGAGACAAGGTGAAAAAAATATTAAAAACATAATATAAATTTTCATCCTCACAAATAAACTCTGAAAGTGTTCATCTCAGAATGGCCCTCATAAAAGAGACTGAACATCAATTGAAACCCTGATGGATACCTTAAAGTTTTGTTCTTTACTTTCTGTTTGTTAGGATTTCATTTCTTCTACGATTCGGATTTTACTCTGCGTCACTGCAATTATTGATTGAATGTTTTTATTATTATGTCTGGAACTTAGGAATTCCATTCTATAAAATCCATCAAATTTTTGCTAGTCCTAACATGTATGAGCAAACACTTGTAATTCTCTGCGATATTTAAATTCAGGGACGGCTGATCTTCTAATTTTGGAGAAGTCTTAATTAATCAGTTACGCATGGTAAATGAGCAAGAGTTTTTATCATTATTTATTGTCATGACAATAGATGAACATTTCAGCTTATTGTTTTTGTTCAAAATTAGAATTATCATCTTCCACATCATTTTCCTGTCATTACTGTTAATACAATCAAGATTTTCAATGCATCTCTGTAACCGTTTAGGCGCCATAATTTAATTCCTGCTAGGGATAACAATAGCCATCAAAGAAAAAGGTCTTGATTTATTTAAACAACTTTTAATCAAACACAAAAGGACACAACATACAAGGACAAACATTAAGGACAAAAGACTTCAAGACACAAAATATACAATCACTCTGGGTAGAACACCATGTTTCATGGTTGACTCCAGAACATGGACTGGCCGTTTCTTCCAACGGCCGCTAGGTGGCGTGCTCCGAAAACAATTCTGTTACATCTCTTTTAATAGTATACTACAAAATGAAAGAGCCCAACTTTAAAGTCTTTATGATCAGATTCAAATGGATCCTTTCAAAAACTTCTCAAAGTAAGAATTTTTATTCAGAAAAAGATCGGGAATTCATATCTCTGTTTCAAGAACAACAGAAATCTCTAAAGCAAACATCTTACTTACAGGAACTGGAAAACCTTTCATTATTTCTGGGAAAATATATTTGTCCAGTGTAGGTTGACGTCTTCGTCGGTGGTTCGCTCTAAGCATTGAAAAAAATAAAATATATTCATTTTTATTGCATAGCATAAAACATTAATAAATGAATTTTATAGTGTATATTCAATAAAATATTTTACTTCGAAAGGATTTTAGGAGATCTTGTTTCCAGTAGTTCCTTTATTTCTTCAAAAGCCATGTAGTAAAGGAGATCTTCATCTGGCATTCGGCCTTCCGAAACCATCAGCTTGGCCAGTTTTCTGTATCCTTGACGCCATTGATACAAGCCCCTCATCATAGTACTCTAACGGTGGAAAAATCATACATATTTTATGTTAAGTTACAAATTTTAGTCTCAATAGGTTCCATTTTTATTTATTTTTCAATGATTAAAAGTTGAAGATTAATACACAAATCAAACTAGGTGTAATACTAAAAAAAATACTTAGTTTTCTATTGCACATCTCATTTTTCTCCAAAAAACTGAGACTGAGGTTTCCGTAACATTTTATAACATTATTTTAAATTCACTATAAAATGGTGAGTTTTAGAATCAGCATCAAACCAATATAAGGAATTCCAATTCATTTAATCATATTTATTCAATTGTTATTCTCTTATTGAAGAAATCTATGTAATTTTTTATGAATTGATGACGCAGATCATCAATTAATTTTTTTCGAAATTTCTTAAAATTTGGTTTAGGAATTCTATGCAATATTATTCAAAGATATGTTTCGAAAAATGTATTTTTTTAATTTTTTCCGAAATTTCTTAAAATTTGGTTTAGGAATTCTATGCAACATTATTCAAAGATATGTTTCGAAAAATGTATTTTTAAAATTTTTTTCGAAATTTCTTAAAATTTGGTTTAAGAATTCTATGCAAGATTATTCAAAGATATGTTTCGAAAAATGTATTTTTAACTTAAAACCTTCAGATAAAGATGTCAAATATCAAAATGCGAGAACTAATGGCTTCCATTAGCTAACAATTAAATTGTCACGAATATGTTTTGACTATTGAATTTTACAAAGAACGTATTTGAATATTAGCTTTCGTGAAACACAAATCTCGTTCATTTTATAACACATAAAAAATCAAAACATTCATAAAAAATTTGTCATTCTCTTTCCGCTGTTTACAGGATTTGTCTATGAATATATTATTACTTGATAATTTAATAAATGTCATAAAAGTTTAAAATTTCATTGACAACTACATGCAAATATTTTTCATAGAATAGAACTAAAAGCAAATGTGTCTGCAATGAATGTTATCATTTAACTTAAATTTAGTTATTATAAAAAATTCCTACAAATAGTTGGACCAACGAATGCTTCTAGAAATAGTTGAACCAAAGAATGCTTCTAGAAATAGTTGATCCAAAGAATGCTTCTAGAAATAGTTGGACCAACGAATGCTTCTGGTTTCTTTATTTTGATTTCATTCAAAAGCGGTATAGAATTACCCATCCAATCATCGAATGGGATAAGCTATTTTAAAAAATTCAAATGTCACATTATTTAATCTGCATACCTTTGAAAGTTCTCTGAACTTCACGGCCCTTCGACTCATAGGAAGAATTATCCTCAATAATAATCTGAAAAAAAATTACGATAATCAACTATCTTTAATGACTCAAAACTCAATAAATTTAGAGGTATATCTTTAAAAATAAGTTACTTGTTCTTCAAAGACAACGGAACCTTCAAATTGGCTATCAATTCCCTGATTTCTCTTGTCTTTTGCTCGACTTTATCTTTCTTGACGCTGAGCACAAGATTCTGTGAATGTGAATATTACTTATATCATGCTTAACGTCATTGTAATATAGCCATACGGGCTTGAAATTAAGATTAAAAAATTAAATATATATACCTGTAAAGTTTTGATGAGAGACTTCGGATCATTTCTCCACGTTATAGATCGGACATCAAACTATCAAAAACAAAACATAAAAATGAAACAAACTCGAAATTTAAGCATATTTTGCTAACATTTGAAGATTACTGGGTAGTTCCTACAGTAATGTAACAAGAGCACCCAGGATTAGAGGTATCTACCAGCTAGTTGTGAAAATAAACTGTGTAAATCTCTACAGTTTGCATACGAAAAATACATTTGAAATAATTCAAGTTGAATTCTTCAAAACTCCAATTTTTTTCACATAATACCTTTTTCTATTTCTTTCTTCAGTTCATGGATAACTAAGTCATTGTTGAGTTGATTACATAAAAACGCAATGAAGATTAAATAGAAAAATTAGCGATCCGTTTGAAAGCTATAGCAGCGTTTAGACTTCGTAAGTTTGAGCTGTGGGCAGCTGACGAGGACGACACTGCATCAACTCTCACAACTTCACCCACACCACCAGGAGGACAATTAATCCCGATAGATATTCAGGGCGAAATGGCCAAACCAAAGCGAATTGTGGTTTTTCTTTTCTAACAGAATCAGACATGCAACCCTCGACTCTCTCATCCTCAAACACCGCACAGCCTTCAATCTCTATCTATACTTATGAAAGGTAATGTTTGCGTGGGTGCGTGCGATGTCCAGACGAATCTATCGCACTCACAGCCATGAAATTTGGCACATAGGTAGTCGTAAAGGTGACTCAATGCACCTCGAAAACGGAATTTTAAAATTTAATCTATTAATAAATTTAATTTTTTATTTAATGTTTTGTGTTGCTTTGGGTCATTTTTGGCACGATTACGGCTGTAGTATCTTTTCTAATGATCGTTAGAAAACAATAAATGCACCATCGGATAGAACAAACAATTTTCGTTTTAATGAAGTTTGTTTTGAATTTCCAACATAATTTACTGAAATTTGAGAAATTTTTAAATGTTAGACACTTTTCCTTTATATTTTTAAATACACTGGCATACAAAAGTTAAGGAACATTTCGTAAAATGCTAGAAATTTGCAATTAATACGAAAACTATGTTTCGAAATCAGTTCTGGAGAATCGTGTGACATTCAATAGAGTATCATATACATATTACAGTGAAGATTCTGTCACGAGGGCAATTACGGGACCACCAGAAAGGGATGAAAGCGAAAATGGAGTTTCACCCATCCTGTTTCACAGAAAGCTGACAACGAGATGTAACTTTTATCAATTGTTATGGTTTAATGTGCATAATATTTACATGCATTTTCGTAAGTATAGCACAAATATTCGGGAAGATATAAATGTTTCTTTAAAAAATCCCAAATTTTTCCACATGTGTTTTGCTTATAACATGCAGAGTTTTCATTCACATTATTCGAAATTTGCAGAACACTTGACAATATGTTACAGAACTATTGTATTAAACTTTGAAGTAAAGACGTTGAATATTGCAGGAAATATGAGTGTTTGTACTAAATAATTTTTTACTGCGCATGTGCGAGACGCAGCGGAATTTTTCTTTCATAACTTCAAAGCCAGATATATAGAGCAACTTAAAGTAAATAAATTCCTGTTGAATCCCATTAAAATTCAGAAAGCTGTCGGCATTTCAGTGAGGTGAATTTCAATTTCTCTTTAAGAGAAGCTAAATGATGAGGGTTCTTGCACAAACTGATATTTTTTAAACTTTAATCTTCGAATGGTATTCGAGAAAATGCAATTTAAATAATGTATTTAATTTATAAGTGTTCATGGTATTCAGGATATTCAATTTTACTAAAATTCAATGTTACTGTTCGAAGATTCAAATTTAAAAAATATCAGTTTGTACAAGAACTATACTATATATCTGGCTTTGGAGTAATGAAAGACAAATTCCGCTGCGTCTCGCACATGCGCAGTAAACAATTATTTAGTACAAACCCGCATATTTCCTCTAATATTCAAAGTATTTACTTCAAAGTTTAATACAATACTTCTGTAATATATTGTAAAGTGTTCTACAAATTTTGAATAATTTGAATGAAAACTCTCATTATGATAGACCAAGAATTCGAATGAAATACCAAATGCTTGATTGATTATGTTGCTTTTACAATTCTGTTATGATTGTTTCTTATATATATATATATTTCAAAACATGTGTTATGTATATTGTGACAAAATCAACTTGTGGGTGTATGTGAATGCAGTCCAATAAGCAGAATTACAAAAATAAAGCTCTTTATTTTACAGGTATTCTAAGCTAAGAAACATAACACAAATATTAAAACAGCACTTGTAAAAATTCACAACAGAGATTACCATTAAATCTCAACACAGCGCTCAAAGGTTTCTTGTTAGCTCACCAGCTGGCTTCCAAATCCAAAATCCAACTAACTCCTCTTGGCTTGAGAGCTTGCCTTTATACTTTTCAACAGGAAGTGACTTCATTACGTAGGAAGTGACGTAGTCTCTAGAAAGTTCATGAAACCAGTAGAAATAGCTTGAAAGTTCGAGGTCCTTCTAGAAAATTCTCTTTGTCGCCAAAGTCGCCAAGTTTGTCGCCAAGATTAGCATCTCAGGGAAACGACTTTATAGCTTTGTAACAATATATATATTATGATTTCTTTTTCAAAACTTTGGGCTTTTTTTATTCAAGTCATTATGCCACAGGCAACGCCGTGCGCGTACTGCTAGTTAATAATAAATTTAGTTCAAACTTATTTTGGAGGATGAAAATGTGCACCTCGGAACGATTGTTCGTCAAATTTTTATGAGAATTTCAATTAATTAAAATTAAGAAGAAATTTGGTTGAAAACTTCCTGAAATTTTATCATACAAAAATCATTTTTACCACTTCTTAAAATTCAAAGAAATGTCTTTTCAATGATGCCAGTTTAATTTTTATGAAATCTTTTCCTTAAATTTCATTGCTTTTAAAAGGCAATTTTATGCATAATGTACAATACTTTTAATTGTTGCCATGGAAGTCAAATCATTTTCATTGTTTCTACAAATATTTAATCGTGAGTTTTTCTTCTGCTCTTAAAGCCTAACGCTGGCTACACACACAGCGAATTTTCATCGCGCGGAACATTTATCGCGCCGCCGTTCCAACAGTAGTGCACTGATGTAAGTTGGAGCTTATACACTGAGCGGAAAAATGAACGCGCGGACTATTTACCGCGTGCGGTAGATATGCAGTCGCGGACTGCCACTATCGTCTGCGGAAGTTTTTCCGTCGCCACCCAAGTAGAGGCGCACGTGGCCAAATGAGAGCTTACACACACGGCGATATTTCTACAGCGTTTGTTTCGCTCAGCGTGATTTTTCTCTTTGTTTGTATAAGTTGGTTTGGAATCTATTGGGTTTTTTCTCCTATTGTGAAGATGTCTGACGTTATAAGATAATGAATTTTTAATTGCATTAATGCAAAAAAGGAATGTTTTGTGGAATAAAACTCTCGACATTTTTATGGACAGAAACGCCTTGTTTCAGCCTGGAAATTCGCAGCGACTTTGTTGTATTGAAATAGAAAGAAATGATTTTGATAAGTTCATACTTTCTCACATATACGTACTAGAAAGTGTAAAAGTCATAAAAAAAAAACGTTGAAATTCTCGAAGTGCCCCATTAGCACCAGAATATTAAAATATTTTACTTATATAAATATTTTAGTATATAATATAAATATTTTAATTATATATTTTCCCCTTATTTATACTACATAAAGAACACGCCAACATTATTCTGTTTAAGCAACATATCAGATGCGATGAACAACTTTCGTTTTACAGAGAATTATGCATATATATAACCTTTTTTTCAATATTGACTACGTAATCTAATAAGTAATTTAATTTTATTTGGGAAAATAAATAGTATATTATTGAAACTAGGTTGAAGTATATTGTACAATATTGACTCGATATTGTGCAATATTGAACAATATAAAAAAAATCTCTTTAAGTAGTAATTCGAAATTCTGAAGCAATTGAAGAATTTCGTATCATCCTTCCTCAACTCTTCAAACAACGTATAGTAGGCTCCAACCCCCTCTTTTTTTCATTAATTGGATGAACCCAAATAAACCGATTTTTTCTTTTCTTCTTTATTCGACGACGGAATAACAATAAAGCTAGAATTTGCTCTCTGTTCATTTCAAACAATACCAAGCAGTAAATAATTTAAGCAAAACTAAATTGATTTGATGATGAATCCACGCTGCCAATAGTCAAACAGTCAACAGCTGAACGGCGCGATAAATTTTCCGCGCGATAAAAAATCCGCTGTGTGTGTAACCAGCCTAAGGAATAGAGATTCAGTTTTCTTTTTTTATAAGCTGTGGCAATGTTGTAATGAATTTTTACTTTCTATAATAAAAGTAAAATGCGACGCACCATTTCAATGTTGGAATAAACAATACATTTTGCATAGGGAATAAGAAAAGGAAGCAACACGTAAGACAACGAACAGTTAGGTACATTTCCGCTTTCGCTGACATTTCCGTTTTCGCGCGCCTGTGGCGTCGATTCCATTAAGGAGAATCACGTACACGATGAACACAACAGCTGTAAGGACACTAAAATAACATAGTTTAAATGTCTATTGCAATTTCAAGTTTAAAAAAACTTTCCTGAGGTAACCATGAATATCAACTTATTCACAATTGAAATTAAGGGTAACAAATTTTCTTGCCGAACAAGCTAGTCGCCAGAGGTGGCTAGTGTTAAATAAATATTAAAACATCATTTATATAAACGGTAGTATTTTTCCCTTTATACATTGTAATGGAAGGTTATTTTAGTTGAAAAAACGCTAAGAGGAAAATTTGCTTATTCTTTTTTTAAATCCTGTACTTTTTTGGAAAGTTTATTCTTAATAAATAACGAAGAAGTATTCGTCATAACACACATATTATGTCAAGCCCAATGCAAGTAATTTGTACAAGTCGGTTTCTCAACAAATGATAGAATAATTCTTATCTTCTTATTTTTGAGTCTTGAAAATTTTAAACGAACTTTTAGGACACCCCGTATAGTGAAATTTTTATTTCATAAAATAGTATTGTAAACATTAACGTGGTTTTTGTCATAAAAAATACTGTGTCTAGCGTATGTTTCTTATCACAATGGAACTCTTTAAAGTTTCACAGGAATAAATATTACAATGATTGATCTTGAAAATTAACAACAGGTCATACTTCTCTTAGACATCGATGACCATGTCTTTGAAGAAATTCTCGATATGTTTTTCCAGCATTTGACGAAGACGTTTCCAACCACTTCTGAGCATCCTATAAAGTTTAGAAGAATGATTATTTCACAAATGATTTTATTATAATTATCACACATTAAATTTCTAGAAAAATGTCTACTCACATCTAAATCCATATTTTTGAAGTCCTCTTGATTTTTTTCTGCGATAATGCTGAGAGCAAGTCTCTGTTGAAGATACAAAATTTAAGCGAAAAATAACAATAAATAAGATCAATGACTGATATTTAATATAAAATAAAAACCATAAAATTTTAGCATTAATTTCACTGATAATGTAACTTTTTGATATTTGCCAGTTATATAACAAAGCAAATAGCGTTATAAAGATTTCGTGAGTGATTTTCCACTATCAATTTAGGTGGTGAAGTGAACCAAATTAAACGTTAAATTTAAGGGGAAGACAGTAGACTTATGACTCTACCAAATTTAAAAATTCCCATAAGATTCCTTTGAACCTTTCTGCATTAGAGAAAGATAACTAACTACCTTTTATTTATTTTAAATTTAATGCGTTCTCGGATTTCTTTGCGAAATAACAACAAACAACAGTAAAAAATCTAATTTCCTTGAGGAAATTTTCAGAAATTACTAAAACAATAAAAATATAGCTGAAGAAGCTTATTTTAAATAGAAAAGGATATTACACGCAACAGTTTAAATAGAAAATTTTCTTTTAAAAATTATTATTTTTATAATGTATATTGAAAAACGAAACTAAAAGAACTAATCCTTAAATACGAATTAAAATAAACTTTGAATTTCTGATTTCCAGAAATTTCATAAAATATTAATCACAAACATTTATATTGTTTCATCCATTATTTGGAAAAATGAATGATTTTAACGCAAACTAACGAGTTTCATTAAACAAATCAGGCATTGCAATTCGTGTTCTATTTTTTTAGCATTTCAACTAAACTTATGAATTTGGGCTGTGTATGTCCTTGGAGTTTCAAAAACGGCAATACTACACGCATTTCGTTTCATGTTGTCTTCTTATTACCTATTAAATTTAACCACGTAAAACATTTTCATACCATTTGTTTTCAATGTTATTTTATGAAATAATTCTTTCATTCAACTTTTTTTCAAAATATAACATTGATAAAAATGAGCATAGATGTGCAGTTGATATGTAGATGCATCAAAATGTTCCAGAATTAGCTCTATAAGGCACTAAAATATTGCAGCAGAGAATCATATTTGAAACAATAGCTATGTTGTTATGACATTGTGCCAAGTGACATTTGTTAACAGTGGATTGTGTAACTCATGTACCGAATTCAAGACTTTTTGTTTTATACATACGGTAAAGCTTCTCTACAGTGGACACCCTCCATTCAAAGCCAACTTAACCATTTAGAGTTGCCGCCACTGAAGATTTTAATTTCTATATAATAAATATAAAAAAAACTTTAAAAAAAAAATAATGAATTTTTAAAAAATAATAATAAAATAATAATAAATTTAATAAAAATCTGGAGGTCAAAACAAAAATCGTAAAAGCTAGGTAGAAAGGCTATAAATAAATTAGAATTGTAATCACATTTATAATATATTTTATATGATAAATGTTTAATAACATTTCGTTTCTTATGATCTAATCATTGTGGTTTTATGTCTTTCTCCTATTGTTTTCAGCTCCTCACGCTGTTGCGATTTTTATTTTGACCTCCAGATTTTTGAGAAAAATTATTATTTTCTTTTTTAATGCATTGGTAAAAGAGTATTTGTTTATATTTGCTATTTTCTAGTTTTTAGTCTTTAATTTATGTCATAATTCAGTATTATAAATAGTTTATACATCAACTAACTAAAGCAATTATTTTATTGAAAAAGGTCTGATAGGAGTACGTAATGGACCCTATGCTTTATTTAATTCCAGCAATAATTTCTCTACAAGATCTATAATAGGACATACTTATTTTTATTTTTATTGAAACATTTAAATTACTGTGTCAAGTATTTTAGTTCTCAAAAATACTATAGATGGCGCCACTAAAACCTCCCGAGTGCCAACGCAATTTTGCGAATTTAAAAAAAAAATTATGGCATTATTTCAATCTTTTTCACCTATGGTCAAGGCGATAAAGATTGGCTTTCACTGAAATTGAATGAGCAATCACGATCACCCCTGCCGCTAGAAGGGGTTTGAGTGGCCATTCCTAGGGATTATTTTAACATTATGTCTAGGGGCTCAAGATTTCGTGCCAAACAAAAGTGGACGTTGAATGGGGTGGTCGCTTAGAGAAGTTTAACTGTATGTGATTAAGTAATAATAGCAATTTATTTATAAGATAAAAATCACTTGAACACGCTTAAGTACCTCTGGTGTCATTTACATTCTTGTGTGGATTGAAATAACAAGAAATGCCCCAAAACAGAATATGTCATCTCATAGGGATATTAAACAAATTCGTAGGTCAAGGGGTTAATATCGCGAATTCTTATAGTTAAGGTTTTGTGCGTGTCGTCTATGATTAATTAAATCCCACTCTTCTGATGAACCTGATAATAAAATGAAACACTCCTGATGTTTACAAAGTGATATAACTTGACACGATGCTTATAAGATTTGTCGGTCACTCATGCTGCAAGGGCTTTGTATGTTTCGTGGGGCACTGTGGTATTTTTTTAATATGACATTGTTTTTAGGTTGTTATATTTCCTGTAGAAAGAGTCATCCACGATGCGAAAATCGTTTAAAACCCTTTGCGGCGCATTGTGCCAGCTGATGGCACACTCAATTTCACTCGCTTCTCAACCGTTAAATTCAACTATAAATAGAAAATAATAGGTTTATGATAGGGCTAATAGTACTCCTTTTAGGATGTATATAGCAGTCTTACGAAACTTCGTTTCGGAATAGGAATTATTAGAGGTAAAGTTTGGGAAAATTCCTTAACTCAGAGATAAGAATTTTTTCAGGTCTGAACGTTTACAATTTTAGCAAATTAACTCGAAAATTTTCCTCCAATATTCTGGAAGTTTTAATTTATGATTTTCTGTAAGAGTCAACAATATTTTTTGAGTGTATCATGGTGGCTGTATCTAAGGGGGTTCTCACGTGAGGGGGTGACCGCAAAGAGGGACGACACCCCTCGGAATGAAGTAAATTTTAAAAAACAATTGTAAATTCTATGTCTAGACTATAAACTAAACCCATTCATGATGTTTTTTCATCATATTTCAAAAAATGTAATGCCTTGCGCCGCAAAGGGTTTAAACACTCTACAGGGCTGCTATTGAACCTAGAGCTGCCACATTTGACACATAGTTGGTGATATAGTAGGTAAGCACTAAGAAAAAGCTTTTCAGAATTTCAATCAGATTTCTAATTAAAAATTAATCTAAATGTTTAAGTTACCCCTCAATAATTCCGGAGGATATCATTACACAACATCCTTTTTTAACTCTAATTTAAAATTCAAAGCATTAGATTTGTTTAGGCTAATTTCATTTCCGTAGAATGACAAAATTAATTTTAAACCTAATTTCCGACAACGCTTTTTAGTCTCGTAATGAAATCCAAACTAAATTTATTGTTTCATCAAAAGTTTTACTCGCTTGCTTTGCTGATGTTAACGTTATCTCTACTAATAATAAAGGAGAATGTGTGTATGTCTGTGTGTCGGCACTCTGCAGGGCACACCGCTCGATCTAGAGCTATGGCATTTGGTACAAACATACTTTGGAGAGTGGGAATGTGCACCTCGGAGCCCTTTTTTGAAATTTTAATTAGAATTTTAATTAATTAAAAATTAAGCGAAATTTCGGCGTTTATCCTTAATAACCTTCGAAAATATTAAAACACAAAAATTATTTTTACACCACCTGAAAGTGCAGAAAATTACCTTTTCAATGATATCAATTGAGTTGTACGATTTTTTCTCTAATTTTCATAAACTTTGAAATTATTTTTTGGTATAATTTACAACAATACTTTTCATTGTTGCAACGCAATTCAAACCGTTTTCATTGTTTAAACAAATATTTATATGCGTGCTTTTCTTCCATTGTTGAAAGCTAAGGTAATATTTTTTTAATGTTTAATGATGTGCTTTAATTAACGTTAAATCGATATGCTTTAATCAGCATATTTTCATTCAGCTAACATGCTGCTGGAATTAAAATGTGCCGCGCCATTTTAAAGTTAAAATCAAATGCATATTTTCAAGAGGAATAAGAAGATGATTCATTGTATGATACATGGCACAGACAGTTACTGGACTCCATTAAGGACGTTCATGCAGACAACGAACAGAATAATAGGTAGAAGGTTACTGAAAGAACATGAGTTAAATGTCTACCACAATTTGGAATTTAAAATTACTTTGTTAAGGGAACCATGAATATAAAATTATACACAAGAGATTCAATTGAATTATATGCTGGTCGCCGAAGGCGGCTAGTTATAAATAAAAGGAATGCTTTCTTTGGGCTTTAACTTCAAAGTATAATCGTAAATTGTGTGATGCAAACATTGTTACTCACAGAAGGCAACTGTTGATGCAGTCAAGCATGACGCAGGCAAACGAATCAAGCATAATACATTAGCATGCTATAATGTTTGAGGATAGAGGTTGAAATTCCGAGAGGTTTTTTTCCAAAACCCATGTCTAGTAATTTTCTTATTTTTAGTTCCTTTTAGTTACTTTAGTTTTTTTCTTTTTTCACTTGACAAACCTTCATTCCCATATTAAAAAGTAGTTAACACTGAATTACCTCCATTCCACCAGGAACATCAGAGCATTCGAGGTCTCTTGTTGTAATCAACTGGGCAAAGTCATTATAAACATCAGCATTGATTTCTGAATAAAAAAATAGATGAGCATTTAAGAAATATTAAAACGAAAAATGCACAGAATGGCCATGAAATGAAGTGAGGTGTGTAGTTCACTTGTAGAAAAAAATCTATTAAGCCAAAGGTAACTAAATTCAATATACATTTTATTCCGACCATGATATTTCGATTTATGCAAAAAAAATTGCATCCAGTTTTTCTGTAATATGTCGCTATACACGCAGTTGGCCAACCCAATAACAGAAATCACATTTACTGTTGCGAAAGTTGTTTTGCATCGTTGATACATGTGGATCAATGAGTTGCACATTGTCTGCACTCAGAATATGGAAATCTGCATAGCCAATAGCAATTGAGACTATTCAAAATGCACAAGCTGAAGTCAATATACAAATTTTTGCAAAATGGTATCACAGTTGATGTCACTGCACAGAAATTGGCACACACTTCGCGTACCAGTGCTTCTATATTTTGTTATTCCACAATTTCAACATCGTCTTAGGCAGGGCTAGAAAAATACAAAGGCTGGTTCATAGAAGTTTCAGCGAAGAACCAGTGGGGGAATTTTGTGACGTCACCATGCTGACACTCCGCGCTCGAAAATGCTATATTCCCTATACTATAAGGGTTTTGATGTTAATGTTATTTCCTTTTTACTTAATATTTAAAATTGGATGCCTGTATTTGGAATGAGATCAGTCAGATACACGACCATTTCAATAAATTATTTGAGACTTTTTTTGACACAAAATATATATGGGAAAAGAAAAAAATGATATTTATCTTCAGTCGGCATATACTATCCACTCATAAAAAAGCTGACTGGCTCGAACTATTGAATATTTGCTTTTGAATAAAATGGATTATTGGTTTACCTCTATCATTTTTTATTTATTTGAGATAAAAAATTTATATCAAAATAATGCATTGTAAATACTTCCGCAGCAGACATACGTTTTTACGTAATTTTTACGCATTCATTTTATAACTATACTTAAAATATGTAATAAATATAATGCAGTTATATATATTTAGTATTTTTTTCATAACTAGCAAAACATCAAGAAGCATACAAGGTCTACAAGAAATTTTGAACAGCATCCCTTTAATGTGTTAGCATTGGGAAATCGTATCCCACTCTGATTTCGCCGGTATAAATAAGACCCTGGAAATAGATCGAATAATTAAATGTCTTGAAATGCTGCCCACTTGATTTTGCTTTTATTTTCTATTACGGCATTTATCTATGTTGATGTTGAGATATTTTTTAAGCATTTTCTTCTATTTTCGATACTTTTTTCAGTTTATTTTTTTAAATTTTATTTTCGGTTAAAATACAGCTAATTTGCGCTTTCGTTTTCATTTATTTTTATTTTTTTCTCTGATTTTTCTCCGTCTCCATTTTGTCTTTTCAAGTTCATTATCAAGAAATCTAATTCTTTCCAGAAGTAATGCATTTTCTTTTTGAGTTTCAAAGCAAGATGAGCACAAATGTTTTCAGTTTTTGATGTAGTCAATGGCTCCATAGCTGTCGTGACACATGCTTTTTTAAGCCTCAGACATTTTAATCTGATTTTTGTTTCCTGCAAAATACTTCTTTTCTTTTTCCTCTCACTTCTACTTGAAACATCTTCCCCATTATCTTGCAATGGCAAGTTGACACTCAGAACTACATCAGGTTTTAAAGTTTTCTTTTGATTTAAACCGAGTAGGCGATTTCTTATGCCATCCATGTAATCGCTTGGCCTAAAATAATCAATGCATATCCTAGCATATTTTACATTTATATGATCTTACCTTTTACATTTCAAGATCCAAATATTATTCAGATTCGGACATACTGAAAACATATGATATGTTACACCTTTGTCTTTCGTTTTCCTGTAATAATTTGAGCACGTAGCGACAGCACAAGTAGACATACTTACAAGAGATGAGAGATTTTCTTAATATTTCACCAAAATAACAAGTAACACAGAACAACACAGGAAAAAAAATAGTTTAGATTTAGAGAAACGGCAGTGGACGCTCTCGGACCCCACAAGCTTCCTGTCAGCGTAGTGACGTCAAAACTAGTTTCCTAACCTATTTTCGGCAATTCTAAAACTTCAAAGGTATGAACCAGCCCTTCTATTTCCCTGGTCCTGGTCGCAGATGCCTGCAGTCTACCGTATTCAAGCCAGATGGAGCACCTCCTCACATTGGATTATCAACAAGATCTATAGCAACATTTTACAGAAGAACAGCCGTGAGTTTCCTTGAAGGTAGCATCTACGTCCCCCGGATCTCACTCTCTGCTATTTTCAGTTGCAGGATCACCTGAGAAGTGTGGTTTATTAAGAGAATATTGTACTCAAGCCAGATGGAGCACCTCCTCACATTGGATTATGTGTTCAACAAGATCTAAGGCGACATTTTACAGACGAAGAGATAATTAGCCGTGCATTTCCTTGAAAGTAGCATCTACGTTCCCCAGATCTCACTTTCTGTGATTTTTGGTTGTGGGATCACCTGAGAGGTGTGATTTATTAAGAGAATGCTGATAATCTTACCTCTTTGAAGGATCGCATAGCACTGTAATTTCAACAAATCAAAATTAAAGAGCTGCGTTCTGCGGTAGAACACGCAATCCAAAGAATGGAGTTTGGGGAAGTCTTGAGAGGTCAACTCATTGAACTGCTTATATAAACGATACTGAAATAAAATTTGTAGAGAAAATTGCAGCTTTATAATTCTTTCGGATACTTGACTGGGCCAACCACAAATACAAAGGCATCCCAGATAGCACGTAAGTTTGCAGCAAGTTTGATTTTGACTTGCCATGGCAAAATTTGACGCGTCAAACTTGAATCGAACTTGTAGCAAGTTCGATGTGACAAATAGCGCCACTTCCTTTGCAAATCAAACTTGCTGCAAAGATAGCACAATAAAGAGATAATTATCTTTGTCTCTGTTTTAAAAAACATCCAATTTTTAATAGCATCTCCTAGACCGTAATTCTTTTTTATTAATTCAATAAATCAATGATAATTTGTGAAAAAAATAATTTTTTTATAAAAAAAATTTTTGAAACATTTTCCATCTTTTTACTAAATATATCACTCTCACTTTAAAGAAAACTATATCGCCTTTTTCTTAATGTTGAAATTTTAACGTTTATAAACAAAATTAAATCTAAAAAACAGTCAGTGTTTGTTGAACAATAATAACTAGACATTTTGTCCCATTTTAAAGTAATTACTTTTGAACTCTAATTTCATAATTTATTCTACTAGCAAAACGTAATTATTAGCGAAAATCGCTCTCTCTTTGACTTCAAATCATTTTCTCAACTCAAAAAATTAATGAAATCCAGAAAATAGTTAAAAATAAATCGTATACGAATCTAATCGAACGATGTATTAGCGAAATCTATCTTCTCCTCTCAGCGTTCAACTGGTTCAATGGTTAGCGCCTCCGCTTCGTAACCGGGAGGTCGCGAGTTCTATCCCGGGTTGTGTTTCGTACTCTGCTTTTGCTATAATTTGCAATAAGTTTGCACGGCAAGCTTGCTGCAAGTTCGTTTCATGGTGACTTCGGAGCTTTCGTTAACTTGCTGCAAGCTTGCACTCTTGTCATGACAAATTTGTGGCAAACTTGCACTCTTGTCATGACAAATTTGTGGCAAGCTTGCTGCAAACTAAAATTGCTATTTGGAATATTTCAGCTGTTGCTGAAAACTGGATATTTTTCGTTTATTGTTTTGAATAAATCGAAATTTAATGGTCAGAATAGTATGTAATTCACACTTAATTACATTTCGCAGATTCGATATTTTACAATCCAACTCCAAACAACTCGCATTAACTTATGGTTATCCTGTATTTATCGTTTATGTACTTGTTTCAAAAGTATGGGAAACTAGGAAGACTTTACCCTAATTTTAATTTTTTGAATATTTCTAGAATATTTGGATTGTTAACCTCACAAAAGACTTAATTTTTAAGAATAAGATATGTTATCATGCTAAACTGATGTCTTGAGCATGAACTAAAAAAATTTCATGAAATCACTTAGGGTCACGCTTTTCTTTGGTTAGCGTTACTTGACCGTAAGGCTATTTAAAAACAACTTTCCATTAATTGTTCTCATATAAAACTCAAATACCAAAAATATTAATAATTATTTCAACAATCAGGGTGATGGGTTGCTAGAGCAACCATGCATCTTGATTGTTTTGGGTTGTCATACTGGCGCGTAATGTTATTTTGATAACACATTGTACTTCGGTCGGTTACGAATCTTGAAGATAAAGCTAATAGTAACAGGTATATGCATACATCAATTCTTGTTTTGTGAAGTTATGCTGGTAGGGTCAAATCTCTCTAACTTGGTTTTTTCAATATAACCTAAATTTATAAGATATTGCATATCATTATATATCAAATTTTAGATTGAAGTATAAGGGAAACTTGCAAATATTTTAAATCATTTGCTTCAAAACCACCAAAACACATTCATCTACACAAAATTACAATGAAAGTTCAGAATGGAATGGAATTTCTTTCGTAAACATTATATAACCAACAGCTAAATAAGGATGGCACTAAAAAATTATCAACTGTTTCACAATATGAGAAATTCATCCAGGGTCAAGTCTCCATAGTTTTTCCTACAAATTATCAATTAATGGATAATAAAACAAGCTTAAATTAAAAATATTGAAACAAATGTATCTATACTTCATAATCTAACTAATGTGATAATAAATGCTTTTATTTAATTCTCAGATGGGCCCAAATATTGGCTGTAAAAGAACACACATAGGAGGATGAAATGATATATTAATCTTCTGTAGATTATAAATGAGATTATTTCTTTCTCGAGCGAGCGAAGCACTGTATAATCGGAATTGAATAAATTAGTAACAATAGTTAAGGAGTAAACCTTAAACAATTAGAGCTTTATTATAGCTTTTTGTTGTGGCAACAGATTCGTCCTGCGTGCGCTGTCTACCTTGCTCATGCGTAGTGGAGAGCTGAGTACTACAAAGGCTCAAGCATCATCTATCATTTCCCTCTTACTCTTGCTATTGCTTTGCTTTATGTTCCTGTTGTCGACATGTTAATTCAATTATCATTTACTTTACTTTTACTTTTATCTTGTTAAGTTTATTAAAGTTGTAATTTTTATCATGAGTTAGCTTCTTCAGTGTTGCGTGAAGTTTCCTCACACCTGCACGAGCCAGTTCACACATGCATGTTTGTCAACGGTGGTTTGTACCTTCTAAGTTACCTTGCCTAATGAGATGCAGTAGCTACTCATTGTTGCAGTAACTTAAAGTAAAATCTGGCCCTGGTGCTACAGACACAATGATAACCAAGCTAGCCTACTGACCACCGCATCGATCCAAAGTAGCAACTTTTACATTTGGTTTGCTAAACTGTATTCCCTGTTTTTCCCTGTTTCTTTTGTTTCTCTGTACTTACCACCCTCTGCTTTCTGAAGGATGAGAAAAATATATATATTCAGCACAGAAGCACTTTCGGACGCTGTCAGATGAGCGTTGAAAGCCTGTAAATATATTTATTCACTTAATTACTTTGATTTTAAAGTTGAATATAGTGTCAAAAATATGTAATTTTTTATGTGCTATATTACCCGTGTTAGATCAGTGCAACAATACATGAGGTGGTTAAACAAATCTTGTGAGTCGTGAAAATCTGAGAGAGGAATATTATATTTTTCATAATGCCTTACAGCTCTGTCTAATGTCCTTTTGGCACCATAAAGCAACTGAAAAAAAATATTGTATAAAATCAAAACTGTTTTATTCCATTAAAAACAATATTAAACCATTAAAATTTTTTTGAAAAATGCGAATAAAATTACTGCCTTACCCTGTAAAGCCTCTTCAGATTTTCTTTGAATGTATATTGCTTAGGAGAGCGCGATTTACGGTGCCTTTCAATTGCCATGCTAAATAATTCCTCATCTTCTAATACTCTTCCAAATAATCCAATCGAATTGGCTTGCACTTTATCAGGATTTTCGTTTAAATCGTGGAAAAGCTGAAAAATATCAGTTAGATACACGAACTTTTTGAAGTATGAACATATATCAAGGAGAAAATATATGTGTCTGCCTATCAAAAGAACTCCTCCGAAATGGTGAACAATAGCGACATAAAATTTGCACATGCACTAAAGTACATTTATATTCCATATATATTTATATTCATAAATATTTCCTAAAACATTTAATTAAATAAAAAGAATAAAACCAAATTTTAGCGTTTTTGTCAAAATATTTTAAAATAATTATCAAACGAAAAATTTTTTGCACCATATTAAACAGCAAAAAATTATTTCTCAGTGGTGTTATAGTACTATATGATGTTTCGCCTAATTTTTGCAAATTTCTTAAATAATCCTCCTCATTGTATAAGGTCATTCAAGGTTAGAGTATTTTGTCCCTTCCGAAGCCTTGGGCAGAAGCGTAGGGAGAAAAATCCAATTGGGGGGGAGGAGTCACTGGAAAATTTATTTTCTTAATCAGTTTGTTAATCAACACGTTAATCGCCACGTGAAGCAAGTGTGTTCTCATAGGCAATGTATTAGTTCCGGCTGTATGAATCACGCATACAAATATCATATAATTAATAATAAATAATATTATTATTAATAATTAATTAATGAATTTCATTTGAAATCCGCGCGTGCTTCATTCGAAATCTGCGCATGCTTCATTCGAAATCTGCGCATGCTTCATTCGAAATCTGCGCGTACTTCATTTGAAATCTGCGCGTGCTTCATTTGAAATCTGCGCATGCATCCTTGGCCCAGCAGATAGAAAGATTTTTTCTTTGTATTGTGGCGATTAACGTGTTAAAAATAAGAATCGAATAACTTTATACAGAGTTATAATTCCTATCAAAACTGATTTGAATTGTAACTGGAAACCGAGTTATCCCCGCGTTGCCTCAGCGCTCGGGGTCATTGAAGAATAATCACTGCAAAAGCTAGGATACTGAGGTCCGAGTATAACAGCCATCACCAGCCACATCGCGGCCCCCACCGAAGGAGGTACATATCGTCATCGGTGAGGGGTAACTCAGCCCCATCATTATTGTACCGACGTCCAGGAGCGAGAACCTGCTTACTTATCCGGCTACTTCCCATCCACGTTGTCGTGGTACAACCAGGTGGAAGTGATTTGAATTTAAAACTTTCTGAAAGTGATAAGAAAATCCTTATAGTGTTATATATGAGTGGTATTTGATGCATATATGTACTTACGTCAATAGTGCAGAACATCATGTGATTGTACCATGGTTGAAATCCTCTAGGATAATATTTAGTATCATCACTCTGTTGGAAGCCAACAAAATTGGATTTCTGAAATTTATGGATAGAATTTTTAAAATTTTTTAAGTATTCTATAATAAAATAAACTTGATAGCATTTAGCTTTCAGTCAAAATATTGAGAAAATAAAAAAAATTAAAAAATGTTTGCTAAATTATGCCTTGTTAAAAGCAAGAAATCAAAAAAATATTTCATATACATTTTACAATATTTTAATATAGAAAATAAATGTGATTCTTTTCAGTGAATAACTGCAAAATGTGCATGTAAAAGAAGATATCCCCTGAAAAAAAAACATTAATTCGTTTTTCGGAGCAAAATGTAATATAAGATAGGTCCCATTTTTTTAAAATTATGGTAGAAAAATTTCCATCTTGTGATGGAAATTTTTCCATCACAAGATTTCCATTTTTCCATTTCTCATTTCAAATTCGTAGCAACATCTGGCGATTGCCGTGAAAAATTATTTCTGTTTTTTGTTCTTTCATTTCATTTTATTCATGATATTTCAAAAGCAAAGCATTTCGAATAGAACCATGGTAATGGAGATTTTAAATCATGCTAAAAGTCATTCATAAAGATATGCAAACCATAATAAAAAACTTTCACTGTTTTTCACTTAAAGAAACTTTCGTACGACAGTCGTATTGGTTTTCTGACCTAGATCTCAATACTATCATCCAACTGTCATTAAATCTGTTATCTTAAATCAGTTTCATATTTAACATAAAAATTCGCCGATGCAAATGCTTTTAACACATTAAGAACTAAAGAATATCGGTATTTGTGGAACTTTTGACTCATTAATAAATATTTTCTGCTATTATGTAACGTATATGTATTAAACTACACATTAAACTTTATATAACAGAAAAATTGTACTTCCTCAGTTGCCTTTTCCTTTTCTTTCCGTTGTTGTTGTACAAATAAGATAGTCGTGATATTTATTGAGCTAAACTGAATGTTTAATGGATTAATATGTTATATAATGGATTAATATTAATTCAGAGTGTAGAGGGACGAGACTCATGTTTATATGGAATGCCGCTGTTGAAGAATTAATTCAATTTCAGGAACCATTTTTATTAGATGGCTAAGTTCCACGACACAGTACATTAAAAGGTACAAAACGCAAGACAGAGAACAACAACACAAGTACACAGAAGAAGAGAGAGAGGCATCATGGGAAAAACCCGGATGGCTCTAGTAGCGCCACCTACCATAAAAAGGAGAAGGCAGTGAATTGTAACCGCTACAAGAGTAAAGAAAATATATCAGCAGAAATAAATGTAAAAAAGATAACTAACTGTTCTAGGGATTGGTTGTAATGGTTGGTAAAATTTCTTGATTATAGCATTTAAAAAATTCTTTTTATCATTAAAGAGCAATAAAGAAGTGGACAAATTCAGTTTTATAAAATAAAAAGCAACAGTACCCGAAAAACTATATTGAAGAACTTCATGATGATTTCTATTCCAAGAGGAGATGTAGCACCAGGCATGACTTCCCTGTAATAAGTAAATTCCATTTTAATTACACTAAAGCACACTTTGTTAATTCGACACTAAACTATATTAACTCTTTGAGGAAGCGGGCGTGCCAGCTGCTAGACGCATTCTCCCCCGACTATCACAAATACGTACCGGCTTTTGTGGCTTTTAGCTACCGACTAACACGGCGACGTGACACCAACTTTAATGCAATTAGGCTTAACTAGAAAAAGTACACCGGCTCTGAGCAGCCACACGCGTTGAGAAATTTCCACCAGTTCGAACCGCACGTTTTCCTTACGGCCGTCCTCAAAGGCTTAATAAGAACGCAATAATAGTTTTGGCTTTATTTTCTAACGCAAAAATAAAGAAAATTCTTCCGTAAATGAATTATTTGGATTGAATTAATAAATTATTCTTATTTTATGTACGCTTTGTTTAGATATTTTACCTGGAAAACTGGAGAGTTTAAAAGATAAAAATGAAAAATTCTTTCAAAATAATGTTATATGACAAAATTTGAGAGAGAGATGTGGCAAATATGTTTTTCTTTTCCTTCTGCACCTTTCCATTCTTAAAAAAATTACAATTTCAATTCAGTTCATTTTTCGTAAATTTAGTCACATTATTTACATTTCTAGAAGATCATACGAAAAGTACAGATACGAAGTTCACATTTTGGATTCATTATTCTCTCGGCAATCAAAATTTTTATGACATTTTTTCTTAAGCATTTCGAAACAAAACCGTGAAAACGATATCTTGCCAATTTCCAATCTCATTTTACGATCGATCCCACTAACATACCATTTAAAAGAACCATAACGTGAAGATGGAGGGATCCATAATTTTTCTCGCAAAGCTTAAAATTTCCAATGAAAAAAAGATTATAAAATAGGAAAAGAAAAGAAAAACCATTTTATACGTATCATTCAGAAAACGTGCTTTCATCAGAACCCAAAATTCTTAGTAAGCACACACAATAAATTCTGTCATAAAATTTACAGAAAGCAAGTTATGATAGTGGAAACAACTAAAAACTGTAAAGTCTTAATGTTATATTCAAGTCGAATATATCGTCGGTATACTACTAAGAGAGACCAAGTCAAAAGAAAAATTAGCTAAGGTGTTCTTGTTGTTTTAAAATGTCATCTACGTAACAGGAAAATCATGCATATTAATATATCGTCTGTATACTATATACGTTGCACTTATATGTGTTACCGCTAAAGCTCGAAAGCCGTTAATGTGCACATTACCTAGATAATCTGCAGATTAACTGATTTGCTCCGTTAACGTGCGGAATCAAGAGTTTTCCGCATTTTACCTAGGTAATGTGCACACTAACGGCTTTTTTTTTATTATTTAGTGCCCATGCCGGTCCAGCCTACCCGCAAGGGTGTAAGGCCCTGAGCGGGCCGGCAGGGGAATAAAAATCCACAAAACCATCCAAACGACAAAACGGTCGATACAAACTATAAAGTTAAAATCTTTTCTCCGAAGTAAAAACCAACACCAAAAACAACAAACAGATAAACAATCAACTCTGGGTCAGCCGGTCGCAATTGCCATTACTGATTTTATGAGCCTGAATAAGTTTGGATTGGGCCTGACCATTATATCTTAAATTTTTAAACCAGCCTTTTCTGTGTTCATCAGACGGTTTCTTTAAGTGAATTCAGTACACTAACGGCTTCCATTTCTTTAAAGTTCAAAAGTGTGTTTCTCTCATTTCCTTTCTCTACACCTTCCCCCTATCCCTCCACTTTTAGTTTGGTTTCGCCTGTTTCTCTCATTTCCTTAATTGTAATAATATTTTAAACCGTTTGATTCTTTGTATTATAGTTTTTAATTGATTGATGATTGATTCTATCAACTAATTTGTTGATTGTTTGATTATATTAACTTGATTCTTTAGATATCGAAAAATAAATAAATAACATTATGTTAATTTAAGCGTACAGAAGCGTTGATGTTGTTCCAGCAAAGATCTTATTTTCACTTTAACGAGTGCTTAGTAGATAATGTGCAGATTATCTAGGTAATTTGCAGATTACCTAGGTAATTTGAGAATTGAAACAATTTTCGGCACTTTAACGGATCACCCTAGTTAATCTGCAGATTATCTAGGTAATGTGCACATTAACTGATTTCTGCACTTTAGCGGTAACATATGCACAATTTGCTCTGTTACGGACGTTTCCTGTTCAGTTTTTTTATTGTCACTTTATAACAAGAACACCTTAAGTTATTTTTCATTTTCTTTTGACGTGTCCACTTTTAGCAGTATATTAACTATATCACTTTATTAGTCTTTAACTTATTAATATTGATAGGTATTCAGGTTATTTTGGAGGAGTTTTACAGTTTTTAATTCAAAATTTTAAAAAGTCATATGCTTTAGATTTGCCCAAAGTTCCTCTCACTATTTTAAAATTAAAATTAAGAGCTAACATTAATCACCGCAATTTTTGAATTTCATAGCTTTCCTGAAATAGTGAGTGAATCTGCTGCGTTAAATAATGTTTTTATTTTTAACAGAAAAATCTGCTTAAATAAGTGTTTCGAACACACAAATTAGAAAAATCAAGGATTATTATATGTGATACTTCTAGTTTGTATAAGTAAACAATTTGAGTAATTCTTTACAGAGATTATTTTCGTTTGCTCTTCCGTATAAGTAAACCTCCGAAATGCTATTAAACACTATTACATTTTCTAGAGAAATCATATTCATGTCCTGTCATGAATCTTCAAATGACAGGAAGAATATTAACTGTGTATAGCTAAACTTGGATTTTCAATAATGCTTGGTACAAATCAACCATCCCGGATAAAAACATAATTAAAACCTTCTGTCCGTTTTGATAAATAACAGGTTATTAAAAAAATACCTGCATATTTTTTCAGAACATGTAAGGATCTATGCCAGCACAGAACATCAACATAGTTTGTCCAGCAATACATATTAAAAGTTACTCATTTTAATGATTTGGTAATACTAATTAAAGTAAAATAAGGCATTTTAAATTGCTATTATTTTTTTCTTTGAGCTAAAAGGGCCTTATGATCATCTTCTACATTTATAACTTGGTACTCACCCTATGTTACACAATGCAAAGTAATCATTCTCATTTCTCAGAGGGCCATCAAATTCATGATCGATTTCAAAATCAGTTTCTCCACTTCCGCTTGTTACTGGGCGAGACTAAGAAAAAAGGTTTGAACATTGATATTTATGCAAAATATTTCAATATAATATGTTCCAAGAATATAATATTGAGAAATTCTTATCATTTTATTGAATAGACTGTACAAAAACAATTGTCAGTGAAGCTCTTATTTCCCCGAAACGCTGTCTTCAGATCCAGCAAACATGTAAACGCATAGTTTAGCTCAAAAGGGTTCTCGGTCGCCTGGTGGTAAGGTCGCGGCTTCGGTAAAGGACGACTCCATGTTTGAAACCCAATTCCACCGAAGAACCGCCAGCACAAAAACCAATCCCGCTATAGGCGCCTATGGGAATGTCTTTTACCACGCCAAGTTGATCATTGTGCCCGCCGGTAGCATAAAAACCAATCCCGCTATAGGCGCATATGGGAATGTCTTTTACCACGCCAAGTAGATCATTGTGCCCGCCGGTAGCATAAAAACCAATCCCACTATAGGCGCCTATGGGAATGTCTTTTACCACTCCAAGTTGATCATTGTGCCAGGTAGCATAAAAACCAATCCTATTATAGGTGCCTATGGGAATGTCTTTTACCACGCCAAGTTGACCATTGTGCCCGCTAGGTTTTCCGTGTTTACTTTGATTGGCGCGAAACTGAGATTTTTCTTCATCGTGTTTTGAAAACCGTCCATCTTTATTTACAATTAACAACTAATAGCAAAGTATTTTCAACTTTAATTCTTGCTCATATTAAGCACATTTGTAAGTATTTATGTATTTGAATATTTTTCTACCTTATACATATTAAATTATTTATTTTAGCAAAGAATTATACACTATATACTTACAACAGACTACACTAATAACAGATAACATTTCTCGGTTGTCGAAATAAAAAAAAACTTTACAAAGCATTTCTCGCCAAAAAAAAGCGATTTTTCGCCAAATATTGGCATCGAAAACACTCCCCATAGGCGTCTATAGTGGGATTGGTTTTTATGCGAACCGAGGGCCATGCTGAAGGCCAAATGCACGTCAATTAGAAGAATACTTAATGAGAAGTTTCACACAATAAAAATACTCTGTAGCTATTATGTGGGCGAGATTTATTCTTTAAATGAAATGATTAATAGATATGTTCTAATTCCCAAAAGCAAAGATATTGACCTTTTATTTATTGTATTAATTTGTACTAATGTTATGTCAAGACCTTTTAAGAAAATTCTATAATTGTTCTTTCGAATTAATAACAACAAAATAACCTTCACGAATCTAAAAATGTAACATGGTTGTTATATGGCAAAATATCCAAATGAACTTAACTCTTTTTCGGTTGGAGTAAAATCGTTATCCTTAAGAAAACTTTTAAAATGCAAAATAATATATGAAAAACGATAAGCATTTAGAAAAGCGATTAAAATAATATCTTTAAATTTCAAAAATTGTGCACTCACTTGAAAGATATAAAGATTGTTGTTCCAAAATCCCCACTCTATATCCCTGTAAGATCTATAACTCTTCTCGATCTAAAAAAATTATTATCTTAAATATAAAAATAAATAAATATAACAATGTATTTTTTATTTGATACTGTAAACGTTTTACACCATAGATTCATATGACTTTGATTAAAGAACAATAACTTACTTTAAGGGCTAATTTTGCTAATTGAAGAGCCATGTCGTCACTTAAACAGCAGGTTTGTTTGTCCTGCTCTTGAACTTCTTCAACATCTGTACCACCATCATCTTTAAATAATTCTCACTTGTAATTGATTTTTAGTCAAAATTTCTGAACGCACAATTTTTACTTCAGTAATAAAAAAATAGGGCAATTTATCCTTAAAAGCCCTATTTTTTAAAAACTGGTTTAAAAATATTTTTTGACTCGTATTTCTTGAATAAAACATGGGAAAATACATTAAAAATCCCATTTTGTTTTAAATATGATTTATAGCTAAAAAACAGTTTGCTACCAACTTGCAACACTGGGCTTTTAGCTAAAAAATTTCCTTGATAAAATTCTATTACGTCAAACACAGATGAATTTTAATAAATAATAATACGGATAAGGAATTTCCTTCAACATTATGGAATAAAATATGGTATTCTCAAGAGTACTAGCAAAGCAAAAAAGATGCAGCCTCAAGTGATAAACATCAATTTATTTCTATTTATAATCAGTACAAAGGCTGCCATCTTTATGTTGTAAATAAAAATTTCAGGTATGTATCCTATCGGCAACAACGGGCATTACAGCTTCAGTCTTATTCTCAAGATTTTAGAAGACAAAATTGGGTATGTTGCTTAAAAGCAACACGAGGCATCTACTCTATTAAAATTCGAAGGTAAACAAACGTATGTATGTATGTATGTCCCTCTATCTTCTCACGAACCGCCGAACGGAGAAGCGCGCGGAAGATACCAAAAGATGGGGAATAATCCAGGGAAGCCATTTCGGCCATTTAAATTTCGAAATTTTAATTAGTGAAAAAGATATTAATTAAAAACTAACTTACAACAATGCTTTTCATTGTTTGGGATACTTTATAACAATACTTTTCATTGTTACAGCGCAATTCAAAATTTATTTTATTGTTGAAGTCGTTTACTTTAAGGAACATTGTTACAACAACAATAAAAAAAGTGACGCTGACAGAAATAAAAAAAAAGTATTGTTGAAAGTGTATAAATTCTTTTTTTATCCCGTGATATAACGTCCAACAAAATCATTTTAACGAAATTAAAAGGAGTGTTTTGTTTCTGTAAAGTTATGTGCCGAAAGATATAGATTAGTTATGTTAGTGATTTTAATCATTATTCATTGATTTGATCAAGTTTAAATATTTGTGGAAGCTTCTGTTTTAAGCTGATATTTGAAAGTTACTATTTTTGCTTTGTTCAATTCTCGCTTTTTCCGATGCCTAAAAGAAAAAGAGGAATTACAGGGGATGCTGCCAGTAGACGGGAGGCAATTAGAAAACGTGAAAGGAGAGTTGTTGAAACTGAAGAAGAAAGAAGCCGCCGATTGTCCAACTATGGCACAACGTGGCCAGGACAGAAGAGCGGAAGAAACAGAAGAACAAAGAAATAGCCAATTGGCAGTAATGGGACAACGTAGCCAGGAGAGAAGAGCCGAAGGAACAGACGAACAAAGAAATAGCCGATTGCCAGCCATGGTACAACATGCAAGAGAACGCCGTCTGAATGTTATTGAAGGACAAAATCAACATCAGATACAAACTTTTTATGCAGCTAGAACTGTTCTGAACTGAAGAACACAACTGTGGAGAAATGGACAATCTCTGTCTGAAATGCGGAGGGTTGTATTTCCGGGATGAAAAGATTACCAGAGGAATTTACACTCATTGTTGTCATAATGGAAATATAATTGAGCAGGCTTCAGTTTATCCAGTGAGAATGAAAGGATTGATGGATGGCTCCGGTGAATTATCAGTGCATTTCAAAATAACATAAGGTCGTACCAGTGCTTCAATGGGTGCACAGATTGTACCGTCTACAGGGAGAGGAGCGTATTGCTTCAGAATTCATGGCCAGATTTATCACAGGACCTCTCATCTACACCCAGATGAAGCGGGAGGTGAAAACACTAATACAACACACTTCAACAATATTATAACACACATTAGGCATGTGTCACGTGACCTCAGGTATTATTCGATTTAGCCCGTGCAACGCCGGGCCATACAGAAGAGCCGAAGAAACAGAAGAACAAAGAAAAGAGAATACGTTTTGGGGGGAACGTAACGTTCACGTTAGCGACAATATATGTAAAAAAAATAAATCGGAGGCGGGCATATGAAAATTAGTAATAAAAAGACTAGATTTGAAGGAACATTTACATTTCTTGGAGAAAGTAAGTGACAATATTTGTTGAAAAAAAACGGAGCCGGGCATATGAAAAAATATGGATCCGTAGGCCTCACGTGATCTCACTTCTCTCCGCCCGGAAATATCCCATTATTCAAGATTGCCCGTGCAACGCCGGGTCATGCAGCTAGTTTAAGAGTTAAGAAAGTAAATTTATTGTCTAAGTTGAATTATTTTCATTTAGAAGTCTAATCATTTAGTATAACTATATTATTTCTAACATAAGAAAGTAATTTCAATCTGAAATAAAAGGAAAAATAGTTTTAAAGGCATCGCTTGCAGTTTTAAGAGGGTTTATAATGTTTTTTTGTCATCTATCCTATTAAAATTCGAAGGTAAACAAACGTATGTATGTATGTATGCGTGTATGTCCTTCTATCTTCTCACGAACCGCCGAACGGAGAAGCGCGCGGAAAGTATCAAAAGATGGGGAATAATCCAGGGAATCCATTTCGGCCATTTAAATTCCAAAATTACAATTAGTGAAAAAGATATTAATTAAAAACTAATTTACAACAATACTTGTCATTGTTTCGGATACTTTATAACAATACTTTTCATTGTTACAGCGCAATTCAAAATTTATTTTATTGTTGAAGTCGTTTACTTTAAAGAACATTGTTACAACAACAATAAAAAAGTAACGCTGACAGAAATTAAAAAAATTGTATTGTTGCAATATGGAAACCTGAACAATGCAACAAGTCAATGTGGATAGAGTTTTGTGTGGTTTTTGGTAATTGATATAAAGAAACAGGGAAAATTAAATCGCTCATATAGGGTTTTTACTAAAACTATTGTTTTCTATGAGGTTTCACTTTTAGATTTCATGTACTCAGTGCATCTTGCTTCATGTGTATATAAACTGGAGGCGGGCATATGAAAAAATACGGATTCCGATCAACGCTGGGTTATCTTATTCCTTCCGTACTAAAGTCAGACAACAAATAATTCTGGAAGCGTAATTTTACAAAATAAAGATTATTTTTGCGATTTTTTAAAAGTACATTTTGAAGCCTTTACGCGGACGGAATGATTGAACCGCTCATTTCTCCTTATTTATTTAGGAGAGAATGTTGGGCATGTGTCACATGACCTCACTTTTTCTCTCCGTCAAGGAATGACGCATTATTGGAGATAGCCCGTGCAACGCCGGGTCACGTAGCTAGTCTTATAGATTAAAATCCGAAGGTAAGCAAACGTATGTATCTATCTATGTCCGGCTATCTTCTCACGAACCGCTGAACGGAGAAGCGCGTGGAAAGTACAAAAAGATGGGGAATAATTCAAGGAATCCATTTTGACCAATTAAATTCCGAAATTTTAATTAGTAAAAAAGATATTAATTAAAAACTAATTTACAACAATACTTTCCATTGTTGCAGCGCAACTCCAACCGATTTCATTGTTTAAACAAATATTTATTTCATGTTTCTCTTTCATTGTTGAAAACTCCAAGAATGCAATATGGAACCCCCAACAATGCAATGTGGATGGCGTTTTGTGCGGGTTTTGGTAATTGTATAAAGAAACAGGGTGAATTAAATCACTCAAATAGGGTTTTTACTAAAAATGTTTTTTTTTTCGTGAGATTTAACTTTGAGATTTCATGTATGTAGTGCATCTTGCTTCATGCGGTTATAAACTGGACGAGGGCAAATGAAAAAATATGGATCCCCAGCAACGCTGGTCATGTGACCTCACTTCTTCTCTCCGCCAGGGAATGATGCATTATTCGAGATAGCCCGTGCAACGCCGGGTTATGCAGTTAGTTTTTTTTTTATTTTCCATTCAACATTTCAAGACAGTTTTATATGTTACTATGGAATTTTATTGCAAGAGAAAATATTATTACATCGCTTATTTGTCTTGATATTTATTACTTTGTGAGGACTTGCAAAACCTTTTATTAAATGTTCGAAATTAATCCAAAAAATTAAGAAATAAGCTTATTTCCTTTATACAAATAATATTAAAAAATGGTATTGAAGTATACAATTTTCAAAGAAAACTTATTTATTTAAAATTGTAGAAAAAATTTTTATCTTCTCAAAATCAATGAATTACTGTAATAGGAATTGAACGTCATTTATCAATTTTTATTGTAAAGGTTTAACAATAATAAATTTTTTACTATTTTTTTTTTTACTTTTAAAAGCTGGAATATGTCTTAATTAGTAAATATCAAATTAAATTTACATTGAAATACTTTTTGTATGAAAATAAAAAGCATGAACTAAAATTTAATTCTTAATGAAATATATGAAATCAAATTTAACCTTTAGAACGCAATCAACTTTATGAGTAGATAAATTTGCATTGTAGAGGGACGAGACTCATGTTTATATGGAATGCCGCTGTTGAAGAATTAATTCAATTTCAGGAACCATTTTTATTAGATGGCTAAGTTCCACGACACAGTACATTAAAAGGTACAAGACGCAAGACAGAGAACAACAACACAACACAAGTACACAGAAGGAGAAGCGAGAGAGGCATCATGGGAAAAACTCGGATGGCTCTAGTAGCGGCACCTACCATAAAAAGGAGAAGGCAGTGAATTGTAACCGCTACAGCATTAAATATGAAAAGAAATCAATGTTTATTTAAGAATAAGACAAGTGTAGATTAAAACTAATAGTTTAGCTTTGCATTGGTTTTTGTTTAATTGTTTTATCTTTTAACTTAATTTGCCTTCCTTTTTCTTCAGTATTTATTTTTCTTAGGATATTAATAAATTTTTTGTGTAAATTTCTGATGTTAGTTTTAAAAAATTAGTTAGTTAAATAAATTAGTTTTTTTTTTTAAATGAGCTATTCTATGCCATTATTAAATAATTTATCCTCAAATAAATGCAACAAACGTGACTTAGTCTTAAAATAATCTTCCATTAATAAAGCTGTATAATCCAGTTCATATATTTTTAGAAATTAAGAAAAATATCAAAGAATTTATTTTTCTTATTCTATTCCTGAAAGGAAATCTTTAGATCTATACATGAACTAATGCAAAATATGAATTTTTAGTTTCAATGTTATTTTAATAATGCACAGATAAAATTTATTCTTAAATTCTTTTAATTAAGTATAGATTTATTAGATAGTATTGCTCTGTTTTACCTTTTAAAACAATGCGGCGACGTTTCGATCCTATAATTTTGTTCTTTATAATCACAGTTTCGCTAGATTGTCTTTCTATTTCTAAAGCATCAGGTTCTTCGGATCCAGACACAACCGACTGAAAATCCAAATTAAAAGCATCAGTTCAGGCGTCAAAGGCAAACTTGCAAACACAATAAATGCACTGAAATCTCTTTTTAAGTTGCCTTACCTCGCCTAATCCGTAATTGGCTGTTATGCTCATTTTCGTTGGATTTCCTGTCAGTGGGTCACAAGTAAAAAGTACTCCGGCGACATCACAAGGGATCATTCGTTGAACCACTACGGCCATGGGTGAGTTTATAATTTGACCATTCTGCCTGAAATATGAACAATAAATATAGTGGTAGGAAAATGCAAAATAAAGGATTTACTTTCATGCATAAAATCAAATAAATTTATGTAGAATGCAAATAAACAAGATAATACATTGTCCAGCTACGCAAAATGAGTAATTGAAAAACAATCCAATTATGCTTTCAGGCACGCATCCGAAAAGAAGGTTTAGAAAAGAATGGGAGAGTTATTAAACATCTGGCTTCAAATCTGTCCAGTTTAGAAAACGGAAGCACAAGTTTATTCACAAAAAGAAACAGAACTCAACGCAAAGTTTCGCAGATATGAACCGGTTTAAATAAACAATTACCACCCAAAGATTTAACTAGAGATTAAACACAATCGCAGTGTTAAGATTGTACATAAATATTACAAAGAAAATTATCCACTGATCGCAATATGTTTATTGACAAATAATGTATAATATCATGTATAATATTCGTAAGTTTTATAATAATTTCTACATTGAAGTCATACTACGAGACTCAATATCAAGCTGTCATTCTCTTGTCGACAATTTTGGAGGGAAAACTCCGCATATTTAAAAATTGATTGTTGAATCCTTTTTAATTAATTTTTAATATCTTTATCATCACAGTGAAGTTACGGAATCGAACAACGGCTTGCAGTAAAATAAATAATTTTGAATTTATTTTTTTAAAATGACAATTTAAATAAATGAAATAAATTCGACTAAAAACTAAGAATATTTGTTGGCATGTCGTGAGTGTAAATTGCAGAGTAACGCAGATACCAGGCAGTTTAAAATACAAAAGAGCTTTAATCCAGTTTACTTAAAAAATAAAGACATGCTGCTGTCTTGCAGCTTACACACTCACTGACAGCCATCCATTCGACTGACTGCTTGACTGCTGCTTACTTTAAAAACACAAATGAACAATATATATAGATTGTAACAACCAATCAACTTAGACTAGTGCCGTAACTTCGGCTACGTCACGAAATAAACCAATGAGATGCGTTTCATTCAGTGACTGAACAATTTCATTTGAATTCCAACAATATTTAATAGCACTTGTAAAATATGTCAGCCACCATTTCAGTTGAAAATTCCTATTTGTATGCCCTGGCAACTAAAAATTTATATTAGTTAGTTTTCATAAATTTGAAACAAAAAGAATTCATAATGGAATTTAGATTCTAAATAATAGTTAAAAATACCTTTTATATTGCACAGCTATGAAACCAAACTGAGAAGCCCAACATTTCTTAATAGCAGTCATTATCTATGAACGAAAATAGAAGCGCTGATTATAAAGTTTTATAATGAATTATGTCTTATAAAGCTTTTATGACCAACAATATACAGGACTACTATAAAAGATTCATTCAATTTCAGAACGCTATATATTAAAAAGTATCACCCTTGCAAATTTGAGTTATATATGAAAATAGCCGCAAACTCATCAAGTTTGATTGTGTGAACCAGGTGGTAGAACTTGTTCAGTATCATTCAGTAACTCCAAAAATGGTGTGAAAGTGTATGGACCGGATTTTCATCTGTGAGAAGACTGTGACTGGTACAAGTTACCTAGATATGTTGCAGTTGTAGATCTTTCCGCAGCTGTCTGATTTTTGTCTGACAGGGATCTTGTCTTCCAACAGGATGGCGCACCCCCTTATTCGAACATTCACGTTCGTCGATACCTGAGCTATGAACTTCCACATCGCTGGATTGGGCGTGTTGGTGAGGATGACCTCGCTTTGTTCCCTTGTTCCCCGAGATCACCTGATTTAGCGTCTTTTGACTTCTTCTTTTGGGGGCACATTAAGGAACTTGTTTTTGTACCCCCAGTACCAAAAGAAAGTTGAAGAGCTCAGGGAACGGATCAATGCTGTATTGATGACCATTGACAGGATGACGCTATAAAATGAGTGGAACGAGTTGTACTACCGCCTGGACGTGTGCTCACATGGAATACTTATAGAGTGTGCAGAAAACTTGATGAGTTTGAGCTTATTTTCATAGGCGAGGTAAGGCAACTTAAAAGAGATTTCAGTGCATTTATTGTGTTGGCAAGTTTGCCTTTGATGCCTGAACTGATGCTTTTAATTTGGATTTTCAGTCGGTTGTGTCTGGATCCGAAGAACCCGATGCTTTAGAAATAGAAAGACAATCTAGTGAAACTGTGATTATAAAGAACAAAATTATAGGATCGAAACGTCGCCTCATTGTTTTAAAAGGTAAAACAGAGCAATACTATCCAATAAATTTATACTTAATTAAAATAATTTAAAAAGAATAAATTTTATCTGTGCATTATTAAAATAACATTATTTTGCATTAGTTAAAAGATAAAAAAAGATATGAAAAACCTTAGATAGCTAAAGATTTCCTTTCAGGAATAGAATAAGAAAAATAAATACTTTGATGTTTTTCTTAATTTCTAAAAATGTATGAACTGGATTATACAGCTTTATTAATGGAAGATTATTTTAAGACTAAATCACGTTTGTTATCATTTATTTGAGGATAAAAATGAAAATAACCTCATAGTATATCACTCATGTCTGTAATTGTAATACTTTTGAGTATATAGCATTTTGAAAATGAACGCATCTTTTATGATATATTTGTATTATAACAGGTTATACGTATAACAAATAATACAATCATTTTTCATTATATTAATCCAATAAATACTTCATTTAATATGAATTACGCGATACTGATATACTTGTTTTTTGATAATGAGCTTCGTGCTTTTTTAATACAGTATTTGCAAAAGATATTTTAGTAACGCTTTACTTATTTCTTTAATAAAATATTGTTTCGCAATCCTTGCAAAAGTATATATAAGATCGCTTTTGAACAAAATTTTTACCTTGAAATAATTTATTGCTGTCCAACTGATCATTGAATTTTGCACAAAAGAAAAATTTAAAAAAAAGCAATACTTCAAAGAACTCTTAACTCAAAATAAAACACAGAAATGGACGTCTTGCGGCCAGAAAAATGTTAATTTGAGAAAATACTATAAATATTATCTAATTTCTATCTTCGCACTAATGTACATGTTAACACAATTATCCAATGTCTATCTTCGCCTCGCACATTTTAAACAATTGTATAGAAATGTTAATCATAAAAACTGTTTATATATTTATTTTCGTATCAGAAGGTCTGAAGTGGAAATTTCAATATAGAAAAAAGATTTAACTTCAGGAAATAGACCACGTTGCAAAACGGGATAGAATTAACTTTTTTTCAATAAAAAGGAATATAAAATAATTTATTGTTTTCTTAAAAGGTTATGTAGCATTATGGTTTCTTTATGCAAGTTTAAAGCAGAGTTATAAAGTCACTTAAATATATATAATGTGAGAATAATGAAAATTAACATGTTTGAATTTAACTTCATCATTTTCATGGCATGCATTCATTAATATAACTAATGAAGAAGAACCAAAATTTTGACTTATACAATTAAATATAAAACATTTAATTTTTGTTAATGAATTTTTATACATTATATGGAGTTTGAGGAAGTAAATGAACCTTTCTGTGTACATTTTACGCTGTTTTAACTACAGCACATACTTTACCATCCACTGTCAGCATTTATTTCAGCCAATTGATTACTATTGATTTTAATTGTATGTTTTATTAATTTGAATTGTCGATTGTTTTTCATACCTCACTTATTCCTTCTACACCTAAATAGGTATCCATCTGACCAGCGGCTGACATTTGCTCTGTATCTTCACCTATAAAGCATTGTATTCAAGTAAAAGTGGATCAAACAAGTAATTTCAAATTAATAAATGTTAGAACAGCACGAAGGTGGTTGAACTGCACAAAATTGTGAACTTCTCAAATTGGTTTTAGTGAACATATTGGTTATATTTAATGTTTTGAAATGCAATTCATCGCCTTCTTTTACTGAATTGTGAGCATTGATAGCATTCGTGAAGAATACTCATCATGCATCGAATAGCATTTCATAGTACACTGTGATGTTGGCAGTTCTAATCCCACTTAGTTTTTCCATATATAAGCCAAACCATGGCTCAAAGACTCATGACAAAGGAGAAGTGTGTCATCTTTCGTCGGTCAAATCAACCTTGGACCACCAAGATAGTACGCGGCATAAAAGTCTGCCTAACCTCCAATATTTGGGGGAGGGGGTAAATTGCCCTCCTGTAGATTTTTTAAAGGCAACTGGCCCACATTTGTGTTTCGCTAGAAGAAAAATGTAGGGAAATCCCCAGAAGCCAGCATGAACGCAGCGAGTTAATTCGTTGCTAAATCTCAGCTCGGTCTACCTGTTTTTAATTAATTAAAAAAATCTCAGCCAGGGAATAGAACTCACGACTCCATGATTCAGGTTCAACAACCATGATATGACAAGTCATAACCTACTAAACCACTGGCAGACTTCTCTAAAAAAATACATTTGTAGAAAAGTAGCCGCCATTTTGCTTTAAAATTGTTTATGAGGAAAGGGAAAGACAGTTTTGTAAGAAAACTGACATGAGCTTAGTAGATTAAAATAATATTTCCATTTATTGCTTGATATTTGTCAACAACATCAAGATCACTCACAGGCATTTAATGCATAAATTAATTATCACTGGATGAAATGAATCGTTTAAATGACTTAAGTACCAATTTAGAAATCTTTCTCTTTCGTTCACATCTGATATTTAGAAAAAACATTAAGAATAATGAACTTTATACCAGTTGCAGAGGAACGGACAGCAAATTTGTAATCATGTTTCTTGTCAGGAAATGCTTTCTGGAGATTTTCTGCGACGGCCCGGAGAATAGGGTCAGGCATAACTGTGTTGGTAACTTCATCAATGACCCTAAGAAACATTAATTTCATTTGTGAATATACCTATGACTAGAATTTTACCTGTTTGCATCAAAAATATAAACTACATTGCATATAAATCACAAAAAATATATAATAATTTTTTAAGTTACCTTTGGCATGCTGTTTTAGTTTCATCGACTTTGTCGCTGCTGTAAATATGCAGGAAGAGAAAACAGAATTAGAATAAAAATTAAACAATATTTTTATACCAAAATCCTTAAGGATAGATATCGTTAAAAATATATGCTTAATTTGGGGTATTTCTAAGATCAATTATGTGTCAACCGGATACAATGGCATTTGATTTGATATTAAGATAATAAGATAGTTTATTTGGGTTATTGTTTAAATTTCCCATTGTCCGAAAGAAAATTCATATTTTATGAAATACTAGCCGCCTTTGACGATCTACTTGTCCTCCACTACTGCCAAAATTTGGCGATTTTAATTTAAAAATAATTATTGCTTAATTATTAGTTGTTTTTAGAAATATAATCTTGCTACTGGGCTGTCTTAATTTTAAAACCCAGCCTGATCTTGAAATTTATTTCCAAATTCATTATTTTCACTTGAATCGGGACAATCTCACTGTCAGTTTTAATATGTTTTATAAGGTTGTCAAAGGTGAAAGAAATAAAATAGGATAAAAACGATATTTTTTGAACTGTATTAGAAAATTATAATGTTTAAAATGTAAATAGTTTAAAATATATTGTATAATGTTCTTTAAATTTTGCTGTATCTTCCTTCTCGGTCAGATCCCATCCTAAATATGTCTAAAATCGCACTTTATTATAAGATGAAAAATTATAACAATTATTAATTTCAGAATATTAAATTAATCTAAAATGCAGTTATATGCAACGTCTGTGTCTCTCCATAATCCGGCACTTCGCCAATCCGACCCCTCCAGTAGTCCAGTGTTTTCAGAAAGGCGACTAGGAAATGTTAAATGGAAAACAAGTCAGTGCATGACGTTGTCAGTGGCCTTGTGCCAACGTAAGCAGTAGGTTGCTGCTCATAGTTTGAATTATATTTTGTGATATTTACTTTAAATAGTAGAGTTTTTATATAATTTTGTGTATTTTGTGCAATAAACATATTTTTTTTATTAAGATGCTTTTTTTATGAACCTCCACTAATCTGGTGCTTTCGTCAAGTCGACAATCCTCTGGTCGTCTGCCGGATTCCGGATTGCTGAGAAACTGCCGAAATGATATTTCTAATCAACTCTTCCTATCCTTCATCAATTTCAAATATATTTTAAATCCCCACTAAAATATTTATAAAATATTTGCATTTATAAATTCATCTGGAATGAAACCCCAAGAACGTCGCCCTATCTCACAGAAAATAGAATCAAGAACAATGAGACAATTGTTTTATAAAACGCATATAGCCAATACTTTCCAGTCGAGAATTATATCAAGTATATAATCTTTTCAGCTTTTCTTCGTGTTTGTGATATAGAGAACTAAATTAGAAGATTTCAAATAAGCATAAAAGACGAAAAAAATTCCATTAATAGCAAAACTTATTAAAAATGAAAACAAAATTCATTTATTTAAAATAAATAATGCAAATAAATTTTATTTGATTGTAAAATCCAGTGTTTAATCAAATTTTCATTAGGTACTGTATGCGATAGTTGTAAATTGAAATTGAAAATAAAAGTAGCTTTGGATTTTAAGGCGAAAGTACAAATGGCTTTTCCCATATTTTTTTCCAAGATCTGAAAATGAGAAAGATGCTTCATGAAAATTTCAACAAAATAATGAAAAAAGCTGTTAATTTTATTTTAGCAATTAAAAATTTATTTTTATGAAATATATTTAATTTATTATAATATTTTTTAAATATTCGAAAAATTAAGGGAAAAGTTACAGGCTAATGAAATTGATTTCCCGAAATGATTATTCCCAGCCTTTTACAAAGATGTGAAGAATGTTTTCTTCCCATTATATGTTCCGTAGTTTTTGCATAAAAACTCCAAATTTCAGATAATTTTTGAATAGAAAATGCAGTAAAAATACGAAAAATATTTCCGAAATGTACATTATCACCCTCTAAAATATATTTGCAACTAATTTAGTACGTGTACTGTTAGCACTGTAAAGCTCTTTCAGACATACACTAATTTCTTTTAGTATTATTGGAAACTATATGCAGTTTGTGTAAAATCAAATCAGACGACTCATGAAAATCAGTTTTTAACAAATGCATATCAATTTCAAAAGAAAATATGTACTTACTAGAGAACTTTTTCTAGCTTCTTTATCTCTTTTAAAATTTCATCTGTTACAAACACTTCATAAGCTGCTGTTGTTACAACAACTCCATTAGGCACTATGAACTAATGAAAGAAAAATAAATCAAGCTTTTTTTCTGTGAAAACAAACTAAGCAGTATATATATTTTCATGTTTTACTCACGTTTTTAAAATCTTTGCTCAGTTCTGTTAGTTTGCCCAAGGAGGATCCTTTTCCTCCGGTTATGTCTGGGTTTTGACAGACTTTTTCTGAGAATGGAACAAATAGTGGGACAACTTCAAAAAGGAACAATAAAATTATAGTTAATCAACTTGAATCAAAATTATAAAAGCGAAGCTTCATTTTAAAAAGGAAATTATGTGCTTTCAAGGCATTTGAAGTGATTTTTGGATACATATTCCTCTAATGATTTATGTATTTAGACTACAGCAATATTTTTAAACATTACTGCTCCGTTATGAGATCTTTTTGTAAGTAAACCTCTAAACATGTCTATAAGATGATCAGCTAGTTTTGTAACGGTGAATCGCAATTCGATAAATTCCTTAATGTTAAAACAAAAAGAGTTTTTTTTAAACATGCTTTCATTGGCGTACTAAGGATTACAAAAAAAAATCAAAAATCTGGAAATCTAAACTAAATTAATAAATATTGTGGCACTGATAACAATTTCTAATTATGTTAACATTTTAATCACATTTTTAATATATTTTTCAGTTTCAATTAATGTTTTGAAATTTTCTCTCTTACTATATTCTATATGGCTTAATTTGATTTATAGTATTTTTTTCAGAGCTTCAGAATTTTACAATTTTGTTTAAACCTCCAAATATTTGATGAAAAAATTATTTTCGACTTTTTATTACAGAAATAAAGAAGTGCTTTTAAAACTTATTTTATTTTTATGAATTTCTACTTTTAGTCTTTAATATATTTCAGGATTCATCATTTAAATATGATAGAATCTTGCAATTTATTATATTTTTTTCAAATTCACTACCAGATGTGGAATAAAAATTTCCTTAAAATTTATAGATTAACTAATAATTAAGTTCTGCAAATATAAAAATATTGTATTATCCTCAGTAACAACTATACAAAATTTCGCAGGTGTAGAGCATAAAGAAACGTTGACAATTGTTACAAAGTTTCATTATTATAAACATGAAAAAAATTTTAATTAAATAAAATGTGTTGTGAAATGATAGCTTTCGAATTGCATATTTTAAAAGATTTGATTAACAATAAAAGACAATTCAGTCTTCATTTGTTCATGTTTATAAATGTTGCGCAAAAAAACACTAAATTTATCAGCACTCTTACTGAAAAATAAATTTTTAGATCTATAATTAGACCGTGCATAGCAAGAGCATGCTTTTGAACTTTAAAGTAATCGTTTGCAACACAATAGATTTGAGAACTTCATGTGTTATTTTGACAATGTGTTGCATAGTTTAAAGTTGTTATAGGATGGCAGTAAACAATTTCTTAGTTTAAAATCATAATTCTTAACAATAAACCTCAAAAGTATTTGGTTTTTCAAAAAAGACATTCCTTTTTAAGAGAGAGATTTTTATTTTTTTATTTATTAATTTTTAAAATTATATTTTAGAAATTTTTAAAATAAGTTTATTTCGTATATCTTCAAAAGAAATCCCTATTCTTTTGTTGTAATAAAGCAAATTTTTTGACATGCACTCTCAAGTGAGTATTGTTTCGTTTTGCCAAAACTGTCACGTTTTCCAAAAAAAATGTTTTAAACATTAACAAAAGTTCGTGTTTAAAAGTTATTAAAAAAAGTAGCCATAAGAATTTACAACAGTTTTGTTGCAAATAATAATAGTTAAATTGCAGAGTAAAAAAATTAGTTGGCGTACAATGAACAAATTTACCTGATGGAGATGGATATGAGATTTCAGGTAAGAGAGTTCCTTTGGGTAATTTCTGTATGTTTCTAGAACAAAATACCGGTGATTAATAATAAAAACAATGTATTTTAATGTGCGTCAAAAGCATTCTTTAAAACGTAATTTAAAAAATATAAAATTTATAAAGAGAGACTCATATAACAGCGTAAATAAAATCGCATTAGGCTAAAATATTAAAACACACATATATAGAATCACAACTTTTTCATCATAATTTCTTAAGTCTTCCTTTCACAAATTGGCACCGCACACTATTAAATATCTCTCTTTTCACAGAAGCAACATTGTCACAATACTGTTTTTTTTTGTTTGTTTTCGCCTTTATTGCAGTCCATTTTGTTAGAATTCCAGTATTCCCATCTTTGGCTTCTTTTTTTCCTTTCATTTAAAGTAGGCTATATTAGACGGTGGGATTTTTACTAGATTTACTTGCCTATCCTTTGCTGTTATCCTTTTTTCATGTATTTTGCATTTTGCTTCTTTCTGTTTTGTTTTTACTACTTTTAAGTCACCATTTTTATTTGATTTTATTTTACTACGTCCACTCAGGTTTTTTCCAATTTTTTTTTATAGAGTGTTACGGGAAAGCTAATGTTTTTAACTAATGGTTTTCATTTGGTACAGAAAACAGGATATATCAAGCTACTCTTTATATCTTTCCCACTGATCAATTATCTTTATTCTTTTTAATTACTGTTTATACCATTTTTTATCCAACTTCAATCTTTTATATATATATATATATATATATATATATATATATAGTTAAATATTTTACAAACAATTAAAACTCAAATAGCATTTTCAGTATATACACCTATTAAACCAATAATTAAAATTAAATATAATATATAAAAATATTACCTAATTAATAATCATACCATGAGATTATAAACTATTACTATTATTATAAACTATATATATATATATATATATTAGCAAAAGAAAACAAAACCATGTCAAAAATGAAAACCAAAACAACAAAAAAGGGAACAGATCGCCAACGTCCGGGAAGCGTCATCAGCGAGGGAAATCCCGAACGGGCGTATATATCAATGAATTCGGTGTTTTCTAATCACAAACTCTAGCAATAATGGTAAAAAGAGTTTGTTTCCCCGGAACACCGAACAAAACCATAATTTGAAATAAGGAAACAAAGCTAAGAGATAAGAGTCCAATTGAAAAAGTACAAATAGAAATAATAAAAATAAAAATAAAGAATTTTTTATTGATTAAGAAACTAATTTCTTAATTGGTTTCTGCATTTGTTTCTGTTTTTGTTTATGTTTGTATATATATATGCAGCTGGGTGACAAAATAATACAAACAACTGTGAGATAAAGAAAAAAATCTTTATTAATGAGGTTTTGGACTACCCATTGCCTGAATTACAGATTATACGCGACGTGCTATGGATGCATAGAGATCATGAACAACAATTAAAGAAATTCCTAGTATAGAGAAGTCTCTAATTTCGAAAACGTGGCCGTCGTCGGTAGAAATCGAGCACAGAGTTTGCACTCCAAATATCTCCACAAATATTCAATAAAATTTAAAACGGGAGACTGAGAAGGCCAGAGGAGATAAGGAAGTATGGTACTTTTAAGACCTAAACTGAAGGGATTAAAACGATTTCCAGATTTCTCCTAATTATTTCCGAATTCAACCCCCCAACCATTCTTGAACACGCCTAGAAGTACGGAAAGGAACGTTGTCGTCTTGAAAGAGCAGTAGCTCTCCAGAGAAGACAATCTGAACCAACGGATGGAGTTGATTCATCCGTCAGAATTCTCTGATAGTAATCACTTATTACCATACCATAACGCGTATATCACACGGAGAGTTACCGCACACTGTTTTCTTCAGCATGAGTGCAATGTCACTCACGCAAAGTTTGTAGCACGTGACGCATTAAGACAACCGGTCAGACAGGATTTCGACAATCGTTGGGGCGAACTAAGTCACCGTCAAAGTCGCTCCCGATTGGTTTGAATTATCGCTGCTGACGATTTTAAGTCAGCATCGTGTGCATTTTCAAGCCGGTTGAATATAGCCCACGATTTCCTTCATCTTGTCTGACCGGTCACGTGCTACAAACTTTTTGGTGAGTGGCATTGCACTCATGCTGACGAAAGCAGCGTACGATAGCTCTCCGCGTAATACCCAGATAGCACGTAAGTTTGCAGCAAGTTTGATTTTGACTTGTCATGGCAAAATTTGACGCGTCAAACTTGAATCGAACTTGTAGCAAGTTCGATGTGACAAATAGCGCCACCTCTTTGAAAATCAAACTTGCTGCAATTTTGCAAAACAAGCTTCCTGCAAAGATAGCACAATAAAGAGATAACTATCTTTGTCTCTGTTTTAAAAAACATCCGATTTTTAATAGCATCTCCTAGACCGTAATTCTTTTTTATTAATTCAATAAATCAATGATAATTTCTGAAAAAGATAACTTTTTTATAAAAAAAATTTTTGAAACATTTTCCATCTTTTTACTAAATATATCACTCTCACTTTAAAGAAAACTATATCGCCTTTTTCTTAATGTTGAAATTTTAACGTTTATAAACAAAATTAAATCTAAAAAACAGTCAGTGTTTGTTGAACAATAATAACTAGACATTTTGTCCCATTTTAAAGTAATTACTTTTGAACTCTAATTTCATAATTTATTTTACTAGCAAAACGTAGTTATTAGCAAAAATCGCTCTCTCTTTGACTTCAAATCATATTCTGAACTCAAAAAATTAATGAAATCCAGAAAATAGTTAAAAATAAATCGTATACGAATCGAATCGAACGATGTATTAGCGAAATCTATCTTCTACTCTCAGAGTTCGACTGGCTCAACGGTTAGCGTCTCCGCTTCGGAACCGGGAGGTCGCGAGTTCTATCCTGGGTTGTGTTTCGTAATCTGTTTTTGCTTTAATTTGCAATAAGTTTGCACGGCAAGTTTACTGCAAGTTCGTTTCATGGTGACTTCGGAGCTTTCGTTAACTTGCTGCAAGCTTGCACTCTTGTCATGACAAATTTGTGGCAAGCTTGCTGCAAACTAAAATTGCTATCTGGGTATACGCTTAAGGGAGCCACCTCCATGTTTCTCATTCGGCAATAGGAAGGCAGGACTATACACATCTCGGGGCAATCGCGACTCAAAAGTGGCTGGTGGTCTGAAGGAGGTTGAATTCGAACTCATCAGACCTGATTACTTGCTGCCAATAATGTAGGATTTAGCCTTCGTGATATCTGAACCATTGGCGTCGCTTACAACCATTATATAGTATCATCAATAGCTTCCAAATGTCCACTCTGCCATAAATGTTCTCAGCATTAAGTTCCCTTTGCACAGTTCTGATAGAAGCGGGATCTGGAGATGTCTGTTTAGGTCGGATATGACTGCGGCTTGTGTTTGTGGGCCACTATGCTCTTCAACTATCGTCTATCTTGATCTCTCAGCTTACACTATCGCCCACTGCTGTGCTTTGTTAACAGCATATCACCATCTTTCATGAAAGCTGTCATAACGGCTGGCACACCTCGTATCGTTTATAGTTTCCGTCACTGAGCCTCCAACTAAACGTGAGCCAACAATCATTCCCCTTTCGAATTCTGTCAGGTCTGGCATTGCAGATTCTCGCAGAGCAAACGATGGGTGCATGCAACTCCTACAACAGCTACTGATACTTTTCCCTACACACCAACTAGGTCATAGCCTTCAGTGCCAGGTGGTGTAACTGTCATGCAGCTGTGCAGTGCGTCCAACGTTTTCACAGGTGTTCGAATTATCTTGTCACCCACCTGTATATAAACCATGGAAATTTACAAGCAGATCTAAAAGGAAATTAAAAATAAATGAAAATTAGCTAAAACTACATGCTTAATAAAAAAATAAAGAAATATTTACTCATTTATAACTATTCCCATTCCTTTTTCTTCATTCAGGTCAAAGTTAAGACAGTACATGGTTAGTTTCCCATCCAGGCCTTTATAAATATGCTCTCCAGACAACTTTTCTTTTAAAACAAATTCTTCATCTAAAAATAGTTCAAATAATTAGTGCAATTAGATTATATTTAATATAGACAATTATTAAATACCATTACCAAACGCCCTAACAGCATTTAATACATCTCAATTTTAAAATGGTAGAGCATTCAAGATCGAAATTAATTGCTTAAGCTTTTTTTAAAGAATCTTTGTGTGGTTTTTCATATTATTAGCACACTCTACATTAAAGATAGAAAGTTAGATGAAAAATGCATGTAAATTTCCTTTCCTTTCTTTATAAAAGATAGTAAAAAATTTTAAATCTCTATAAGAAATTGCTTCCTTCAGTTTTCAAATTATATATGATACAATGTTGATAAACAAAATAAACTACGTTTAAAATATAAAGGACTTATAATTTAACATTAAGCTTTAACAGAATTATTTGACAGTTATTAATAACTTTAATGGTTGATTAATTTAAATCCTTTGTCAAATTACAAAGCCGTCATTTATTAATTTAAATGAACTCATAAGCCCAAACAAGCTTTGAAACAAAATATTTTACCTTCAGCTTGAAATGTAGCAACGGTGTCAGTTGTGAAAATATTTTTGTCATCCTGAAGTCCCTCTATACCGCCTGACAATGCCGAAACAAAGCCAAGAGTGAGACTGCAATGTGAAAATGTTTAGATTTTAATTTACATTTATTATATACAGGGTGATTCGTTACCAGTGCACCAAACTTGCAGAGGGTGTAGGGGGCACAAAGACGAATCGGAATCACATAGCATTGCAGGGTTCCTAAATGCCTTCGTCATGCGGTAGAGGGCGTTGAACGGAAGGTTGCGTGAACAGCAATTCCGCTGGAAGTCAGCATTTGCGAACCGATTCCCGAGGCAGTAGGATGAGTATTCAAAAGTTGAACTGACCGTCATGCACCTCACGTATGGAGCTGCTGGCTGCAACGGGCACACCTCTCTGCATTTATACGAAGATCGTTTCCCGCAAAGCACATGTTCATCAGTCGTTGCGCCCCTCAGTGTGGTTCCAGAATGATGGGGCTCCCCACATTACACAAATGACGTCCACCAACGCATAAACATTACATTTGGAAAGCATTGGGCATGTCGAGGTGGTCCGGTTCAGTGACAGGCTAGATCGCCGAACCTATCATGCCTGGAGTTCTTCTGCTGGGGTCAAATAAAGACATTGGTGTACGAGACCCCCATTGATTCAGTTGAAGACGTCGTCGCTCGCCTCTGAGTAGCTGCAGAGGGAATGCAAGACTTGCCAGGAATCTTTCAGAACGTTAGGAATTCCATGCGGCGACGCTGTGAAGCCTGTGTGACTGCTTCTGGTCGAAATTTCGAGCACCTTCTGTAGCATGTAGCTTTTAACTAATGTAAAACTTGTCATGAAAATGATTTCTGTCACAAAAAATGCTGTTTCTGTTCTTTTTCTTTCCTCCTCTCAACCGTAGCTCGTATAGAAAGCATTTTGGACCCTGCAATGCTATATGATTCCGAATCGTCACCTGTGGGTTTGTCGCACTGGTAGAAAATCACCCTTTATAGTAGTGCAATTTTATGTAATCTAATATAGCAAAGATATATTTATAAGAATTTATTTACAATCATCTTAAAATACAATGATTAGTATTCTCATTGAAATTTCTTACTTTTTGACGATACTGCCAATGGACACTTCTGCTATATGTACAAATCTTCCATTCTTGAAAGAAAGCAGAAAAAATTGCGGTAATTAGCAGATGATACTGACATTTTTTTGAAACTCTATTATATAAGTGCAAACACCAATACATATGATTTAAAATTCCATAATTATGCAATGTTCATTAAAGAACTTTTCTAAATGTCCTTAGATAAAAGATTTTATTTTATAGTTAAATGATTACACACTCGCTTTTTCATTTCCAGTTTGCAAAATTCAGTCTGTGCTGTGCTATACATTTTTCTATCAGTATTTCCGAAAGTTGTTTTATTTAAAGCAATCACATTTAGAATTAAAAGGTAATGCATTGAAAAAAAAGCAAATGAATTTAATAAAAACACTTTTTATTAGCGTACTAAAAAGTAATCTTTTCTATTTTACATATTTTCTATTTCGAATAATAAATTTATAATTCATCATTGTAAATATTATGGAATCTTGAAATTAAATTTTTCACAATTTTGTCACCAGGTGGTGCCACACTATGAAATCAAAATTTAATTAAATATATTGATTAACTGGTAATTAAGTTTTGAAAATATTAAAATAGCATATTGTCATCGAGAACAACACAAGAGTACAAAATTTTAAAACTCTCGCACATCATTAAGTCAGTGACAAATCGATTGCAAAATTCAATCAACACACATGAAATTAACTGAGTTAAAAAAAGAATTTAATAAAAATTAAAAGAACTGAAAACAGAAACTAAGAAAACATTATAAAAATCCTTCTCTTACATAAAATGCCTGCAAAAACATAAATTTAATATTATTTCAAAGATTTTTTCAAGAAGCAGAAGAGGAGAGTAACTAAATAAAGTGAATAGTTTGATTTCTTTCACTTGGCATGCGATTGGCAAATGAAAACTGATAAATTATTAAAAAGCTTTGATGCTTTATCAAATTGCATTTTAAATTATTTAATAATGACATTGGCTACATTTACTTCATCAATTTTTAGTGAATGCAGTTTATATAATGATTACAAAAGGATGATTAAAATTTAAACAGCTATTTTTCAAAATTTCAGTAGGATACATTTTTAAAGTCAAAAAGAATTTTATCATTCCTTTTTGCACTGTTTTTCGTGATCGAATTTTTCATCATATTTTTATTCTGTCTAAAGCTAAACGACTTATTCGACATCTATATTTCAAAATGTCTTATTTATCCTTTTATTTTCAAGCACAAATTTACATTAAATTTCTTCTTTTTATACATTTTTAGCTATTATAGTTTGGATGGATAGTTTGCTTTACATAGTTTAATTTGCTTCGCATAGTTTAGTTTGCTTTACATAGTTTAGTTTGCTTTGCATAGTTTAGTTTGCTTTACATAGTTTAGCTTGCTTTACATAGTTTATTTTGCTTTACATAGTTTATTTTGCTTTGCATAGTTTAGCTTTCTTTACATAGTTTAGTTTGCTTTACATAGTTTATTTTGCTTTACATAGTTTAGTTTGCTTTCATAAAATTCTCTGCTGCTGTTCCTACCTTAGAGATATGTCCTAATAAGTGAACAAATCTTGTATCTTCTAGTAAAGTAGTATTACCTGAAAAAAAATTAGATTTCATAAATTTTGAAATGCTTATACAAACGAGTTCTTTAAAAACTTTATAAATAAACTCGTAACAAATTTTCAGTGCTATTATTCCATTCAATTCACAGTATTATAACAAACAGAAACTGAAACAATTCATAAAAATGTTTCAGTTTTTATTGACATTTCTTTTTAATATACTGACAAATGTACTGGAGCAGAAGTGAAGCTGACATTCCTTTCTAATATTAAATTACAAATGGAAGCGCGAATAAAAAATTTTGGAAAAAAAACCAAACTTAATATTAATTCATTGTTATTAATTTCTAACTAATGCTTTCTGTATGAAAAAACTATTGGAATGTTAATATTTCTTTGTAATATGAAATCGTGTAATAGTCTTCCTTTAAAATTATTAAATGTTAAAAATGGATACTATGCTATGTCTTTGATATTTTTAAAATGGGGAAGACCGGGATTAGTTATTAAACGGGGCAAGTTGTTATATTCGAATTTTAAAATGCCACGGGTAGAAACTAACTTTTATCACGTCAGATAATAGCCTTTATTCGTGTGTCTTCCTCACCGAACATTGGAGTGCCTGCAGTCAATAGCAGAGAGAATTCTTGTGATAATGCTGATTTTGTGTCTATTAGTAATTTTCCTTTAAAGTTTTTTAGAGGGACGAGCCTCATGTTTATATGGAATGTCACTGTTGAAGAATTGATTCAATTTCAGGAACCATTTTTATTAGATGGCTAAGTTCCACGACACAGTACATTAAAAGGTACAAGACGCAAGACAGAGAACAGCAACACAAGACAAGTACACAGAAGAAGAGAGAGAGGCATCATGGGAAAACCCCGGATGGCTCTAGTAGCGCCATCTACCATAAAAAGGAGAAGGCAGTGAATTGTAACCGCTACAGTTTTAATTTTTTATTTGCGAGGGAGCCTTTAGAGACATCTGTTTAACGTCTACACCAGAGAAAGCCTAGATTTCAGGTAAATTATATTATATTTAAAAGTTCAACAACAACTAGCCCAGAATAAGTTTTAAGTATACAAAATACGTTTTCTTTTTAAAATTTATATGAAGAACTATGAAAGACAGATGGATGAGGGTACAATGCCCCAGTAAACGTTTCTGGAGGCAGGTAGGCAAGGAATAGTGATGACTGGTAGTTCATTGCGAAAGGCGACTGATAAATATGGAATTAATTTCATGGCATTCCAGATATGCTGCAGTAAAATGAAAACTGCTATCGATGGTAAGTTGTATTTCTAAGCAATTTCATTTTATAATTTGATTAATTTAAGTGTACTTAAGGGGAATTAAATAAATAATTAAAGAATATGGATAATTTTTATTAATTTTTAACGATTTTTCTTGGAGATCACTTCTTTCAAATGCACCTCAAGGAAAGGCAAGGCCAGCAAATAAATCTAGATGGATGGGCAGGATTTTCAAACCTTCTTCAGACATTTTATGAAAAAAATACCAAACTTACCAAAGAGAAGCCTACCCTACTTCTTCTAGACGATCATGAGTCTCATCTCGACTTACCAACATTGGACTTGGCCAAGGAAAATATAGTGATTCTTTTGTCTTCCCAAATTATATATTTGTAAAAACTGTAATTCAGACAATGATTATGGTGATAACTCGTCAGAATAACTTATGAAATTAAGTGAATTTATGAAGAAAAAAGAACATAGACCCCTCGTTATTCTATAGAGATTCTGAAATAATAACAAGCTAAAAACATAAAGATATTATATTTGCTTTTATTGATTAACATATTTTATTTAACAATTTACCACATCTAGTGTAACAACATAACACAACCATTGTCTAGTAAGTTGTTACAATGTATATGCATGTTTAAAACTTGTAATACCCTTAAATTATCACCATCTAATCGTTTTTAAAAAAATATGTTAGGGATCTTCAATGATCAGAGTAAATTTTCAAGTGTGTTTCATAAAAATAATTTTAATAGTTTCTGTTTTTTAAAAATTTGAAAACTATTGTAACAACTATTGCCAGTCTCCCCTATCAAAATTTGAAAACTATTGTAACAACTATCGCCAGT
>BGPR01000716.1:80980-102000 GCA_013235015.1 Araneus ventricosus | reverse complement strand
TATCAAAATTTGAAAACTATTGTAACAACTATCGCCAGTGTCTCCTATCAACAATTCAGTGTGCTTTTATAAAAATATTAACATGTTGAAATCTTTCTGCAGTAGGGGAGAATGGCCAGATTGGACCTTCATCGTAGCCTCAATATTATTACATTTTTGGTCCGTAAAATAGGAAAGTCATGCTGTTGCGCTGTAAACGTGGCTTAGGACATCCATTTTTAGCGAGAGTACTGAGTTCCTGCAGTTAAAAAACAAGTGTTTACATTTAGATATCATCAATTAAATATTTTAACAAAAAATTAATAATCCTGACTCTGTTTTAAAGTAAGCAGCAAAATATGTTATTACATTCTCAGAGAGGAAACTTAATTGGCCACAATTTACTATAAAATTTAATTTAAATAGTTTAAATATAAGGTAAAATGTATTTGTTGTTGTTGTTGCCGTCCAGATTTTCATCAGATTAAATCACAAACAGTTGCCTAAATTAGACTGGTCCAATATCCCGAAAAGCAGTTATTATAACTATAATCGTCATAAATTGGAACTGGAACAAGCCAAAGCAAATAAATATAAATGAATAAATAAAGGGATATTAAATATTTTAAATGTTGATTCAAAAGGAACAAAAACTGCAGCCACGTGGGTTTTGTTACATATGTGAGGGGAAAAAAGAAATGATGCAGAACATAAAATGTATGCTTGGATTATAAATTGTGTGCAGGTGCTAATTTGAAAATAAAACTTTTTCTGTAATTGTATATAAATAAATTGGTGGTTCAATTTGGAAAACCAGTTTCATTAATTAGGCAGATGACATAATTTTAATATTCTATTTCCTTAATGCTTTAATGCACATTTCTTAAAAAGTCAATTGCAGTATTTTGAAGTTTTAATTTAGTTTTACTTTTGTTAACGTTTCGTTTTGAGGCAACACGAGTGCTGTTTTGGGACGGACCTGGTCATTTTGAACCTCGGTCAGATGAAGAGCACGACGCCTGAACTGGCGCGCTCTCTCGAAACTTCTGCACCACACCAACGGGAGGACGTTCGGTCCCCTACGCATGATTTAGCGTGCAGCATGCCCAATACACGGCGGATCTTCGATGCAATAGGGTTTCGGGCTTGGAGCCCTTCAGTCCCAAAGCTGAGACCTTATCATTAAGCCACCGCGGCCCCAGTAATTTGAAGATAAATAATTTACAAAAAAAATTCAAAGACTTTTTTCCTACTAAAATTACTCCTATATCTTGGCACATTAAAAAAATGGTTAGTTGGCCCATATAAGGCAACCTTCACCTATAACTTGGAGCCACTAAATTTAATGTTAATACTTAATTATCTTATTCTAGCCAAATAGGTTTGTACAATGATAGAGATAGTAATATTAAATCAAAAACCATTTATTTATAGATATCAAAAATCCCAACGGCGTTTAGGCGCGTGATTCTTAATGGAGATGGAGGCAAATTCAGAGAGCTGCACCAAACTTATCATAAGAAGAATTGAATTTATGATTGATTTGGTGGTGATTAAATTAAATACTTAACTAGATTTTTCATTTCCATCTTTGAGAGAAACGATTTAGCAGTTTAACCTTGACCTTAAACAATTTAGCCTTGGCTTGGCTTAGAAGGGAGAACGAAATTACGACATGTTTTCCTAATGCCACCTATATAACTTTCATAAAAAAAATTATTTTCAAATCTGGAAAATTCGTTTGTAAAATTCAAATCTTCCTGATTTTTAACGTTCTTTAACCTTTTAAGGACGGCCACACGGAAAACGATCTTTTTTTTTATTTTATTTTTTTAGTGCCCATGCCGGACCGGCCTACCCGCAAGGGTGTAAGGTCCTGAGCGGGCCGGCAGGGAAAGAAAAATCCACAAAACCATCCAAACGACAAAACGATCAATACAAATCATAAAGTTAAAATCCTTTCTCCGAAGTAAAAACCAACACCAAAAACCGAACAAAAACAACAAACTGATGAACAATCAACCCTGGGTCAGCTGGTCGCAAATGCCATTACTGATTTTATAAGCCCGAATAAGTTTGGATTGGGCCTGGCCATTATATCTTAAATTTTTAAACCAGCTTTTTCTGTGTTAATCAGACGGTTCCTTTAAGTGAAATTCAGCAGTAAGAGGACACCTGAACGCATATTGGTCGGCATACCCGACCAGGCCACTGGCACAAAGTGGTGAGCCCAGTTTTGGAAACGATCTGGCCGGCGTTTCTCAACGCGGGTGGCTGCTCAGAGCCGGCGCACTTTTTCTAGTTAAACCTAATTGCACTAAAGTATTACTTATTATCTAAGGTAAGCACACATAATGAGATTCTTACCCAAGAGCCTGACTTTTTCTCCAAATAAATAGACTTTCAGTTCATCATCATATCCTTCTATGTTAATCGTACCGGAAATTATACCCGTCTGAGCATAGCAATTCATTGCACTATAAAACCTAATGATAATAAAACTTCAATTAGCTTAAATTGTAAAATAATAAAAGAAATTCATATTTGGTCATTATTTTTTGAATGATATAGAGCTAGTATCAAGTGGTTTTCTGCATACTTTTCCAAGGGCGGTAGAAACTGGCTCCACTTGGCTTTGGCTAAACCAGTTGCTAAAGCAGAAGTATTTATATCTGAAGCATAATCGAAAGTATCAGAAGACGCACGCCACCTAAAATAAATGAGAAACTTTTTATTCGTTAACTCGCAATTAATGCTCAAGACTTCAATCCCACCTAGTTGAACTATAGCGAATATATTTCGAGACGCATATCTATAAAATTCTGTAAATACTCTAAATATGTAGCTGTATTTTTATCCAATGTTTTTCTGCTGTAAACTATACGTTCTCAAGTCATCTGCTTGCTTTAAATTTTCATTTACTTCATTAGATTCAATAATTCTACATTCATTAATGAAGAAGAATGTGGTGACAATATTCAAGACGATGTAATGCTGTATAGCGGATTTCAAAATTCAACGTACAAACTGTTGAAGGAAGCGAAAAACATATAAACAAGGCAAATTATAATTGGATGAGCTACTAGGCGTTATTCCTCAAAGTTGTAGTTAGATTTCAGCACTAGTCAAAATTTCGACAGATAACCGAGAACATTTGAGAATTCTATGATGGCGGACATGCCATATTCACAGCAAAAATTTCCATCTCCGTTGCAAAAGTCCGTAAAATGCTGGGTCTTTTCGAAAGAATTCTCCAAGTCATGAAGTTGTGAAGAAAGCAAGAATTTTAAGCAATTACGAAACTGCACATGCGCGCGTAGTGTATATAATATCCAAGTATATAATATCACTAAATAAAGAGTGTCACTAGTAAATGGTTTGCCGTTTTTGCATCATCGTGTGTCCTTTTGATGATCCAGTTGGCATTTTTTTGTCAAACTTTCCTGTATTATTCTGGATCCTTTCTATGCTCTCTACCTCCTCAAACAATTTGTGCGTTGAATTGTGAACCACCCTGCATAACACACGCGAAACAGAGACTTTCACTAATTCTCGAATCTAAATAAGCCTCGTCCATGTGTTAAGTAAACACAAATGTAAGACCTTTAATACTAGTATAATAGATCAAAAAATTCATTGCACCATTTCTTCTTAGTTGTATTATTAACAATTTTGAATTTTGTTCACAATTTTTATCGCGTCTTTTTTTTTATTTGTGTAAGTGAATTGCGTAACAACTCGATTTGCTTACATAATCGTTTTTTAAGGAACAATTATCTAGATCATGTTCCATTAAGATTATTTGGGTCATTAGAAGGAAAACTCCATTCCATTTGGGCTAAAAATGTGATCGTTATCAATGTTCATTTTCTTATCATTATAAAATATGATCACCTTTTTGCTACTTATTGTGTATTCATATACATATAACACTTAAAATTTTGAATGAGATTATCAAAATGAAATTGAGATGGGTCTTAATAAGAAACCGAAGCATTCTCATATATAATTTTTTCAACTGGTGAATTCAAGGCACAGTTTGATCAAATTTCAGTTTACATTTGAAATACTTCAAAAGAATAAGTAAAAAAAATCACTCGATCAAAGTTCCAAAATCGGAAATTTCGTAAATTACTTTCCTTCCTAATAACAATAATTAATTTGAAAAGTCACAACCATTGAAAGTTCAACAAATGTTAGAAAACCAACAGGCAGTCTAATTAAAATCATATCACATCCATCTCCATCATTTCTGCAGGCTGAATGAAAAGTGTGTGTGTTTTGTGTTTTTTTTTCATTTAAAAAACCTTGATTTTCAACCCAGAAGACTACTCGAGAACGTTTTCTTATAAAAATTTAATTTACATTATGCAATTGAAGAATGCGTAATATTATTCAAATTATCATCATATCTATGATAAGCATTCTTTCGTAGATACAACTTTTTAATAAAATAATTTCCTTCCGACTTTTTTATACACATTACTTACCGAATAGATCTAATACTTACATTACAGCAAATTTCACATGTACTTTCCTGTCCACTGTTGAATCGTTGCCATCCGTTTCTCTATTTTAAAAAAAGAGGCATTCCAAAACTGATTAAAACTATTTTTTTTAAATTTCAATTCATTTTATCAATATTTTTTAAGAAAAATGTAAGCTCTTTCCTTTCATAATACGAAGAAAAATAATCTGTCGAATAAAATCCTGTATAGTAAGAAAAAACTTTCAGTTGAACGCATTGTTAATGCATTTTTCACCTTTAATCGCTAAAATAAAATTAAAAGAAGAATTCGTGCTATTTAAGTATTAATAATATGCTGTTTCACAGTTATCAATTGTGCATTTTTATAAAATTACGCTATGACCAAAATTGAAGGCATTTCTTGACATTTTGAAACTTTCTCAGATTCTAATTTCATAGTAAATACAATTGCCCGCATATTACTTTTGTGGGACAACGGATGAAGCAGGATAAGAAACGGAATTAAGAATGTTAAACTAATTCATTATATGTATTAAGGGCAAAAAATAAGGACTGTTGTGTTTTCGACTTTTTAGGATACTTCCACAAATAAGTATGTCATTTATAACCGCTTGGTCAAAAATTATTCTACTCATATGTTATCCAACGAAACGTTCTGGATTGGAATCTGTAATATTCCTTTAAAAGTGACCTAACTTGCCTTTTCCACTGAAGTTTGTCATTATTTTGTATTTGGTAATTTTGATTTTTCGATAGATTCGATAACTTCGGAAGTAATTAGCTAAAGAGAACAGTTTTACGCAATTCAAATCTATAATTAAAAACAATTTATTAGTTAATGTAAGTTTATAACATAAGTTTGAAAAAATAAAATATAACACAGTAAAATTTTTATGAGAGTTTCAATGACGTTTCATAGCGTCAATGAAACTCTCATAAAATTCATCAATGAACATCTCACTGAAATCCAAAACAAGCGCACATCTGCCATTTTTTATGAAATATTAATAAAACACTTTATAAAACGGTCACCAGAAGTGTAACGCAGAGTAGTTGAGAGATCATCTAATAAAGTTTTAATTGCAATTACCTCGCCTTTACAACAAATAGTGGCCGGTTAACCTTTTATAGCAATAGTTAACCTTTTATAGCACCATGTGACATTTCCGTTAAAAACCATTTAAGTGCTCACGAAATTCAAAACAAACACTTAAGTCCATTTCAAATGCAAGTATACGCCGTTCTATTTAATTTCAGTATTTTTCGTCAATAACAGATGGCGTTGTCTGCTAGTTAGTAGATTAGAATTTCACTAGTAGTGAAACTGCTGAGAGCGCGTATGTGTAAACATTGGAAAAACAATTCATTGAAGATGAAGATGTCCGCCCTTCTAGGAGGACGCCATTTTTAATTTTTTTTTTCCCTTTTTCTTGTCTTGACCAAATTGGTTCGGTAATTTTTCTAGTCCATCTACTGATGGCAATTTTACTTAATTTTTAAGCAGATTGAAACGAATTTTGGAATAAATATTTTTTTGGAATTAGGGGATAACAGTCCTTGTTGCTAAAAATCCCTAAACCTGGTATCTCTCAGAGATGCAATTCAAGAGAACAGTTCATTGTTTGAAGTGTTCAAGATAGCTTAACAGATAAGTCCATTATTTTGAACAATATCATTTTAGTTACGAAAAATATTGAAAAATTTTTCAATAGGAAGTGAATTATTGTTTGTGTGTGTATGTGTGATTTTCATTTTATATTAACCCCTTTATTCTCGGATTTTTTTCGAATCTCCGACAAAATGATTATGTCTTCCATTCAAGGCGGGAAATCCTACCGTGAAAACATGAAGAAAATAGGACTATTTGCTTCATTTTTTAGCAATATTCAGAAATACAAAAAATAATCGCGGAATATAACGAGACGTGTTAGTAGCGACGAATTCACTTTTAAATACCCAATTTTTTTCTTCGTCGCATGACATCCGAAGCCGAAAAAGAAGGGGTTAAAATTTTGAAAATCTAAGAAATAGGTGCTTAATTATTTGTGGAAAGCTATCAAAACACCCGGCATTTTGTTGAGTATTTTCTCTTAGAAGGTATTTGTATTTTAAGTAAGGAATTGGATTATGAGTGTCGGATCGCGAGTTGTTGTTTTTTTGTGTGTGGTCATATTTTTGTCGTTCTCTCGGCTCTGTTCTGCCATCGTACAATACTGATTAAAATAATAGGGCTGCATGGAATTTTCAATCCATAAAAAAATCCTGTAGAGTGTCAATATTTTCTGGGTAAAGATAAAGATGTTATGTTTTTGGATATGATTTCAGTGTTTAAAATTCGTAAGGTGAAAACGAATTTACCTCAGGACTCCATTGAAAAATATTCTCCATCTTCTCATTGGAGACAAGTAGTAAATCTGCAGCCCTCCACAAGTAAATGCTCTTTTATCACAGCATGACTGTTGAAACCCGGACGTCTCCTGCAGCTGGTACACTTTTCCATTTTCCAGCTTCAAGTAAATCAATGCTTCTGCGCCTTGGTTGGGGCCTCTTGCTATGCGAGTGACGAGATATTCCGACTTGGAATTCACTCCGTAAAAGAATACTTCATCCGCTGTCTGAAAAATAAGGTATAAAACCAGGTAAATGGGAATTGTTTGAAAGGAAATATTTATAGGGAAAACTAGGGATACTTGACCCTACTTTTACTTTTTCTTACATTTCTCGAATATTTAAATTTTTCATATCATAAAAGGATTTGTTTTTAAGAATGAGATACAAACTTATGCTAAATTGATATCGCATTTAATCATAAAATAAATATACTTCATGGATAAAGTATTCCTAAGGTTAGAGATACTTGACCCTAAACTAGGGATACTTGACCCTAAGGATAGGGATACTTACTTACATGGATACTTACTTAGGATCTTACATGCAAAACGTACTTAAATTCTTTTAATAATTTGTATGTACTCGAAATTCAGATATTAGGTTATAACTACAGAATTGAAAACGTCTTTGTTATCAAATAGTATTAATGAAACTAATATTAAAAATTAAATAATACGGTTACTGTAAAACGCGGTTGTTATTAATATAATCTAGTTAATAAATTAAATTCGTTAATTCATTACATTAAAGCTAGTTATTTAATTAAATTTGTTCAAAATTTAATATGCAATTAAATTATTGGGTTAATTAAATGAAAAAATTACAGCAATGGAATTGAAAATCTAGAAATGTCATTAGCGCCTTGAAAAACTGTTGGATTTGAAAAATTAAGAACAGAATAGCATCAAAACGGAAAAAAATCTAAAAAATGTTGTAAAAAACAAGAAATTAAGAAGCTTAACAGACTTACTCGGTTCTTCTAATATTTAAAGAAAAATAAAAACAAAAGGATAATAATATATTTTAGGAGAAAATTCATATCAAGAAAGAAAGACAAATTCAACCGAAATGGCGAAACATTAAATAAAACCAAATGATGACAAATAGTTCGAGCAAAAGATTTGTATTAAAATAATAAATAAATAATTAAATCGTTCTTTCTCCGGCGGAGAAAAAATGGATTAATGAAATTTCAATTCTGTTTAAAATTCTTACTAAAATAATAATTTGAAATTACCATATGAAAAAGAAGTTTTATTCCTTGAATAATTACTAACAAACAATTTTTTAAATAATTATTCTCTATATTTGAGTTTCCAATATTGCCTACAAACTCTACGCACTAGAAAACTGATCCCAACCACAATCAATTACGACATCGAAGCTGCAATAGCTTTTGGTAGGTTCAAGTATTCCTAACCTTTTAGGGTCAAGTATCCCTGACGTGACTTTTTCTAAATAATCTAAAAATTAAACCACTTAGAATTAAAATAATGAGGATGGGCCGAAAAAATTCATTTTTTTCATGTCGCTATACAGCGAAAATTTGCTAAAGGGTGAGAAATTAAACGAGGAAAAAAGTAAGGAAATTGATTCATATCTTCCGCTCGCGCATCGGCCTTGAAAATCGTAAAAACTGACGAAAATCGACTATTTTTTTGACAAATTTTAAAACATTAAAATTTCTCTTTATCTGTTTATTTTAGCATTAGCTGCTAAGTACTGATTTTCTTACGAGTAATAAAGTTTATTTTATCAAAATCGGTCCATAATTTCCTGTGGCACGTTCCCTCCAAGATTGAGAAAAATATGTAAAATTACCTCAATATGCAATTTTAAGTTCCTAACTCTCAACATAATCTTTATACATCATCTTCTCGATAAATTGCGATAGATCGATGCATGAATAAAAAAAGTTATTTAGATCTAAAAATATATCAACTTCATTTATTTTTGTTGTTTATTGTAACACAAAAATACAATTTATATAATAAATTATACAAAAACAATTTATACAAAAACAATTTATACAAAAACAATTTATACAAAAATACAATTTATTTATTTACACAATTTATTGTAACACACTCCAAAATTACAATATTATTTGCTGCTTAAGAACGAATGGCAAGAATTCAGAAAATAACAAAAAATAACAGACCTTTAAGGAAACACTTTAGTATTTAAAATTTCTTGCATGGAATTGTACTCTTTCTTCTCACCAAATGATATTTGGAAAAACTAGTAAATAACGGACCTAACCCCTATTTTGATGAAAAAGCACTTAGTAAGGATCAATGATATATTGAAAATATTGAAACTGCCATAACAGCGGCAAAATTTGTTGAAATTTTGGCTATTCGCAATCATATCCAATTATCACATTCCAGGTGGTTAGCAGCATACAAAGTCCTTGTTGAGTTAATTAAGTGAAAAGAACCTCTTTTCGAAATCGTCTATAGCAAAGTAAAACCATTAAATAGTTCACAGAGCCCAAAGCACGTGTTTAAAGGAATCAACACAACTCTTATCTTTCTGAAAACTTTCTTAAATATATCGATCCTGTAAACGAATGCACTGCATTTTTTAACTTGTACTGAAAATATAATTCTGGTCAGGACACTGGATGAAAGAAAATACATCAGAGAACTGGATATTAGACAAATTTTAAAGACGAGGCAGTCAGTCGAAAAAGAGAAAAACTATCAGTAATTTCAGGAAGCCAAAACTCAATTTTTTTTAACTAAGGAGTATACGGAAATTATTCAAATGAATGCTTGCAATTTAACTCCTTCCCCTCTGTTGCAAGACATTAATGATGGTGAAATAAGTTTCTTCTATTCTGTCTGGTGAAGTATCTGAATGGAACGTTTCTAGGTTACGCACACGCAGTTGAGCGATATGTCAAACTCGTATCAGAAGCAGAATCTCGTATCAGAGCCTCGATCTCACGATCATAATATGGTTATATCCCCCTAGCCACTCGCGTCGTAGGAGGTTTATGGCCAGTCGGATCGGTAATCCGGGTGTGTACCCGGGGATATTGGGCGCCTCACCCATCTACTTTATGTGTAGATCAGAAATCGTTAATAAATTACAGCATATAGCCAAATATATTTTCTGCACTTTTCCAAAACCTTTGACATAAAAGAAATAATAATAAATTGTAGTGGCCTGTATTAAAAATAAATGAATAGCATATAACAACATGGAAAATTACCCATAGCATATTTAATCAGGTGAAATATTTCCCACTGAAACTGAACTCCTTCATTTTTATCGTATAATAAAAGTCTATGATTGCTTAGAGTAATTTTAATAATTTTTTCTAACTAGAAGGTAGATTCATATATTGATATCCTAATTTTTCTTTGAGAAAACACATCCTCAAAACTATAAAAAACTTTATTTACGCGAACCTAATTCCATATTTGTATCCGGGCCCTCAAGATCTACAGGGCAGCGCAGATCAGAAGCATCGCGAAAAGTTTGTGGAAGTCTAGAAGAGACGCTATTACCCGCAGTGTCCTAAATTTCCTATAAATCAGACTCCCAAGTATCATTTGGTAAGAAAAAAGAGTAAAATTCCATGCAAGAAATTTGAGAGACATAACAATGTCTTAACAGCTATAGTGTTTCCTTAACAGTCTGTTAATTTTTTTGTTATTTCTTGCGTTCTTGCCATTTGTTCTTAAGTAACAAATAATATTGTAATTTTGTAGCTTAGTTTTGCATTGTGTGACAATAAACAAAGAAAATAAATGAAGTTACTATATTTTTTTAGACCTAAATAACTTTTTTTCATGCATGTACATCGATTTATTGCAATTCATCGACAAGAAGATGTATGAAGATTATGTTGAGGGTTAAGAACTAAAAATTGCACAATGAAGTAATTTCACATATTTTTGTCAATCTTGGAAGGAACGCTCCACCGGAAATTATGGACCGATTTTCATAAAATAAACTTTATAACTCTTAAAAAGATCAGTACTTAGCAGCTAATTCTAAAATAAAGAGATGAAGAGAAATTTTAATATTTTAAAATTTTTCAAAAAACACTCAATTTTTGTCAGTTTTTACGACTTTCAAGGCCGATGCGCGAGCGGAAGATATGAATCAACTCCCTTACTTTTTTTCCTCGTTTAATTTTTTATCCATTAGCAACTTTTCCGTGGTATAGCGACATGAAAAAAATTTTTGATTTTTTAGGGCCCGCCCTGCATAACATCTTATATCAAATTATAGCTAGAAGTATGCTTAAAACGCAAAAATATCTTAATTCATCATATCTTCAATAGTAAAATTCCAATCCACTGAGGGATGAAAAAATGAAAATTTACTTTTGAATCCCTAAAACATATTTACCTACACACCATTATGATGGCTTTTTAGATTGGAATGGAAATCCCCTCCAATAGACCATGTGACCAAATGTCAAATAAAAATGCGACACACAAATTACCAATTATCTCACATTCTGAGAAAATCGCGTAAGGTCAAGTATCCATAGGGGTCCAGTATCCCTAGTTTACCCTATCAACTACTTTGAAGAACTGCCAGTGAAGGTTACAGAAAACGTTAAAAACATATTTATTCCCTTGCTTCGTTTCTCGGAGAAATATTCAAATTAGTCTTCTGTGGCTATACTGAGAAAATTAAAGAAATCTGTCTATGCTTGTATGTACAAATTGTTTAAATAGAGAACATGAATGCAATTTTCAAAAGGACTTTTTATCTAAAGATAACCTCGGCCAAGGGTCAACTTAAGTGTGAAAAATAGATATTGCCTTATAACTAACTGTGTTCTAGGTCCACAAGTGGCATATTTAGAGGAGATGTAGCTAACAATTCTTGTCCAGTCTACCGTTTTAGCCGAGGGTTTCTGCATATGGTAATACGCAATATATTATCACTGTATTTCCCTCATAGCATAATTAGAGAATAATATGGAAGTGTATCTGTCTTGATGAGGATATACACACTATTGAAAAATGTGCAAAAGATGTGCCTTAATGTGCTCTAACAAAATAATTCTAATTTCTTTGAATGGTTCAGCGATTGAAACAGTGCGATTGTTTATGGATATGTAACGTCAGAAAGATGTTACTTTCTTGAAGAACCTGTTTAAACAAAAACATTTAACCGATTACGAATGGTATTAACATTCTTGTAAGCAACAATAGACAGAAACAATTTGAACACAATACAAACGAAACCTTAAAATTTTGTTTGCGTACGTAATAATTGCCCCATATGACTTCCCTCGGGGGCAAGGGCAACATACATACGGTAGTCACAAGAGACACTATAGAACATATTCGTAGCCATTGATGCGCGTTCTATAACCACATGTATATTCTGCATGGGGCTGTCTAGATTTTCTAAAATTATTTCTTGAGTTTTCTTTTCATTGGGATATATCATAGACAATGTCTTAACTCTATGAGCCCTATCCTGCCTCAAACAGCCCCATTCGACAGAGGCTTGGACACGGGCGGTTTCGGGTGCCTGAGTGCATTTTACGAGAGAAAAGTAGTTCCTTCCTTTGTTGACAATTAATCGCCCAAATTCGGGTGTCGTTCTTCTGGAAATTCTGTCAAGGAAGGGAGAATTCCATTCTTTTTTCGTGTACGAAAATTTGCTTCAATTTTTGATGTTCTGGAATTCTCAATCTAGCCAGGAACAAAAAGTTAACGCCTCTTTTGCGTGCTATTGGAATACCGCGCGGATGCTGCCCGTGTAACCAAGAAAATAACAATGGAAAATTATTACTAATAAAAACAAAACTTTAAACTTCCCGCTGTATTCAAGTTTGTTCTCCCTATATTTGTTTACTGGGAAGTTATACCCATTAGCAATCGGTGAAATTGTTTTCACTAACCCTGTATATGGAATACCGCTTATGCGAAACTGTGCAAAAGTATTTGAACGTAGAAATTAATATTTTGAGATGCCAAAAGAGGAAAGCTTATCGAAAAACAGTAATGAATCGATAAACGGTATGTGGTTCATCACGCGTTGCCATCGTTCTGTAAACATTTTGAAAAACTTATCTTTAAAAAAAATATTACAAGAAGAGAGTTCTAGAATGACTGAAAATCGCCTTTTAAGCAGAATGTTTCTGTATGGTCTATTCAATTCACTGGAACTTGTTCAGTTTAAACGAAATTTTAAAAAAATGTTAAAATTAGCATGAGATATTTTAGAATATATTAAGCGACATAGAGCCGAAGAAATAATTTTCTTCTGAAAAGGAAATCATAATGCAACATTTTCATAACTTAAAACTATTTGGTGCAAATCAACTCTTACGTAGATAAGTTGAGACTCAGGCAGTGGGGCTTCTAAAACAAACTCGTCAGGATGTGGAAGAAAATTAGTTTTAACAGGGTCATGTGGCACTCCCATGTCGTACCAATTGAACCTTTTCTTTTGTGTGCGTTTATAGAGCACGATGTAGATGAAGGAAACTATCCATTTTATCCAAAATAAGATATCTGAAAATAGAAGAAAATGGTTAATAAAAATTCGCAAAATTCAAAAAAAAAATCATTAAGGAAAAAAGTGAAAGAAATCAAACATTTAAATAAAGTAGCTAATAAATAATGGAGGAGATGTTTAAAAATATATAAAAGTAGTATTTTCCACAAAAAAATAAGAATACAATTTAATTGTTCGTTTCTCTCCTTAATAGGCATTTCAAATTCACAAGATTACAGGATTATTTTTAAGTTTATATGGCTCATTAATTGAATGTTAATGGAATGGCTCATGAAAGAAATTCCCTTAAAGTGAGGTTAGGTTAGATGGCTATATAAATGCCCCATTTTGAATCAACACGAGTACTATTTTGGGACGGAACGCGTAATTTTGAATCGCAGTCAGATGACGAAAACGGCACCCGAACTTCGACCTCTCTCTCCAAACTACCGCATCACACCAGTGTGAGGACATTTGCCGGTGTCAGATTTAGCGTGCACATTTTCCATTTATCGGAGAATCTTCAGTGGAATGGGGCTGCGAACCTGGAACCCTCTGACCCCGAAGCCATAACCTTACCACTAGGCTACTACAGCCTCTTTTGTAATCGCGAGACATTCAGTTGTATTTTAAAAATACATAAAAGCAGCATACCTGTGCAAATAATTCGCATACGAAAAAATGGCTAAACCTTTAAAGGCTGCGATGAATAGTAATCTTTTTATAAGAGTTTTTTTTGGGGGGGCGCTAGGTCTACTGTTTACTGAACTGTTAGTTAAAAATCTAATCATTACAGAGAAAAATGTATCTTATTTTCAACATCAGCATATTAGTATGAATCAGACGTAAATCTATGAAAACTGTAGACAAATATATATATATTTCATACTCGTAACTATTAAACTAAATTTGTTTCAGAAAATATTTCTTCCTTGCTACACTATTTTTTTTAAATATTATACAAAGTAAACAATTAAATCCATAAAAATTATTCGGGCTGGAAAAACTGTGTTTGCCAATCAGTAAATATTAATCTTCTAATCAAAAATAAGTCTTTAATGGGATATTATTCTTTTCTTTAATTCTTTTAAAGGACGCGTGTAGTATACTTACCACCAAATTTCTCAGTTAATCAGTAAGCTTTTATCACCTCTGATTAAAGCTGCTATCTCTTAATAAAAATCAGAAACCACAAAAAATATTTATAAACACTATGAGCACATAGTGTGATTTTAAAGATCAAACTAATTATCAATTAATTATTATCATTATTTTGAGATAATAATGTTGCAACACCTAACGCTGAAAAGAAGGTTGGTATAAGTTCTCGCCAAATTTTTCGACGAAACAAAAACATAGATGTTTTAATTTCTTATCTTTAAACCATAACAAAGTAAGTTGATTTGTTAATAAATTAATCAATAAATTGGCAAATCCTATTAAATATATATAAAAAGATAAATAAATTTCTGTTCTTAAATTAATCTCAATCCCAAAAATATTTCAAAATACCACAACTAGAAAAATAAATATCTCTAAAGGGTTGAAGTAATTTTGTTACTTATTTTGCTCCATCAATATTTTAATTACATACTTGTATGATATAATAAATTTTTATAATATATATAATACAAAATAAATTGTTTTGCTTAAACAAATAATTAGGTAACATCTAACCTGAAGGCCCTTTCCAAATGAAAGGAGCAATAATGGCTATAGGCGCGGCTAGTGCAGCTCCCATACTTGAGAGTCAATTTCCTGACCTCAGTGTAGTGATGTAAGGTGAAATAAAGTCTTCTAAGCTTGATATATCGAAGCAATACAAAATAAATGTTTGAAAGCATAGATAGTAGATTTATCGCTTTTGAATTTTTATGAGTAAGGTTAGAAGAGTATTTTGGTGTATTCCTCAAATTAACCCTTCCACTGTTTTACAACAATTATGATAAGGAAATATTTGCTTACATAATATTGATACTGAAATTTTCGTGAGACATGATAATGAAATCAATTATATATTTTTTTTGTGAGATAAAGAGAAAGCCATTGTGAAAAAGCCATTGTTAAAAACCTATTGATAAAAACCCACTGTTAAAAACCCATTGTTAAAAAGCCATTGTCTTAAATTAATCTCAATCCTAAAAATATTTCAATATGCCACCACTAGAAAAATAAATATCTTTAAAGGGTTGAAGTAATTTTGTTACTTCTTTTGCTCCATCCATATTTTAATTACATCCTTGTATGATATAAGAAATTTTTATAATATATATAATACAAAAGAAATTGTTTTACTTAAACAGATAATTAGGTAACGTCTAACCTGAAGGCCCTTTCCAAATCAAAAGAGCAATAATGGCTGTAGACGTGGCTAGTGCAGCTCCCATGTTTGAGAGTCAATTTCCTGACCTCAGTGCAGTGATGTAAGGTGAAATAAAGTCTTCTGAGCTTGATATCTCGAAGCAATACAAAATAAATGTTTGAAAGCATAGATAGTAGATTTATCGCTTTTGGAGAGGAAGGTTAGAAGAGTATTTTGGTGTATTCTTCAAATTAACCCTTCCACAGTTTCGCAAAAATATGATAAGAAAATATTTGGTTACATAATATTGATACTGAATTTTTCGTGAGACATGATAATGAAATTAATTATATATTTTTTGTGAGATAAAGAGAAAGCCATTGTTATCAAAAATTTCATTCGAGATAAGTCTAAAGTAGTTAACAGAGAAATAAAAAAAATAATGTTTTTATCAAACATCTGGAGGTTGAAGCAAAAATTTTAAAAGGGTGTACTCTAAGTGAAATAGGATTTTTATAATATATTTTAATTTTTAATGAATGTTTCGGAATATTCTTTCTTATCCTATCGTATTGTCTTCAGCTCCTCAAGCGTATAGAATTTATGTTTTCCCCTCTGCATTTGATAAAAAATGGAATTATTTTCCACTTTTTATTTCAATAAAAGCATGGCTTTAACGTATTTTATTAATTATTTTCTATTTTTATCTTTAATATATTTTATAATTGATTATTATAAATATTCTGGATCAGTTTTTTCTCAAATTCATAACCAGATAGGTCATCTCATAAGAAAAGTGAAAAAAACGACATCTATGGGGGAAAAAAGGGATGTCTAGGTACAATAAAGAGGCTCCGCGACAAGACTATTTGCAGCGCCACCTAGTTCGAAAAGACACCTTTCACACATTAGTGTTAAGAACAGAACGCATATAAAGCGCATTTGTTTGATCTTTGTTTCCAGACTTGCGACGTCACAAATAGACTGTATGCCCCTGAAAAATCCGACTTCACAAAGTCTTGAATGAATTCGGTGCTCATTCGTATCGGCCAACACCATTGCAAGTACTATTGGCAGGGAAGTGCAGGGAGATTACGCGTGGTGTAGTTTTATCATGCATTACTTAGAGGTCCAACAACGTCCCTTGCAAACATGATATGGGCGGATGAGACATGCTTTTCGCGTAATGACATCTACAACAGGCAGAACTGCTATTATTAGACACTGGAAGATCCCTTCCGCCGCCAACATAGCAATACATCTGACGCCATATTAATAATGCCAGCGTGTCACCTTCTATGTTGCGCAGTATACAGAGGATATTGCAGTCCAATTTCCATACGTGCATTGTAAAAGCAAGAAGAATAAATGAACAAGAAAATGCTTCATTCTTCAGAGTTTGTGTCCTCAAATTTTTGGAAATCGCGACCAAGCAAATGCTCGCTTTATGTGTTCCATTCTTAACATTAAAGTGTGCGAGGTCTTGCAAAATTGATTACGATCTTCAACTTTGTAACTGATTTTTTTATCCGTACGTTGTCAAAATAAAAACGCTAACTCCAAATTTTGTTGATAGGTGTTGTGCTAAGAGTTCTTATACCGCAGAGTATAACCGCTTTTTTCATAGTTTTTGCACATTTAGTCTACAAGCAAGTCCCAACCCGAGACTTTAAAAACTTTAAAATAAGTCATAAATACTCTATATCGGCTGTAAAGGGTGGTTAAAATTCTTTGTACAAACTTTAAGGGCTTTTAAAGCACATGTCATAATCCTAAGTGATCCAATAAAGAACTCTCAATATTCTCTTACTAGAAAATCACCAGTCATGGTATGACGGGTACAAATTGCCTCTTCATTCGAGAGATTTCCGGTCAAATTTGACGTGTTTAAATAGATATATATGCGAGAGAAATGTTTAACATTGATTGAAAACAAATAAAATAAACATATGTTTTATGACAGGAAATATTTTTTTATTTACATATTTCTTTATTCAAAAAAACCTCTTGGTAAACAATATTCCGTGTGAAGTATTTTTTCTTTGTTTAACAATTTTTCTTGTACTTCAGATGTCTTTGTGTAAATTTTAACGTGATTGGGGTTCCTAGACCTTGAACGTACAACATAGAACTGTCCATGTGAAAAGACAGGCTCGTCGAGGTTCTAGAGCTTGTCTTTCGATGTGGCGACTATGAACAGCTGCATCTCTTTGTCGGCGGGCTTGAGATTGAGCTGGTGTTTCGGCTTCGTTGCGATTTCTATGAACGGTTGCATTTACGTCTCTGCGAGTTTCAGATTGAGCTGGAGTTTGTCTTTCAATGTGAAGGCGTTGTTTTCCAGCATGAATTTCTCGGCGATTTTGAGCTTGTGATTTTTAGTTTCGGCTTCGATGCGTCTTTTATAAGAGGCTGCATCTACTGCACGAATCCTGTCCAGCGATTCCTGGCTTTACCTCGCTAGCCATCTTGCTTTCCTTTCCTTTGTCATCCGCGTCTTTTTGCAATGGGTTCTTCGTCGGTATTCATCGTAAAAAATATAGTATACTAATTCATGATTGTAAAGTATTAAATTATAGTAAAAAATGTATACAAAATATGTACATAATAATTCAATAACCATGAAATTCGCAGCTTGACAAACGTAAGTCAAAAGTTAAAATTTCAAAGGAATTCTTTTTCGAAATTCTGATCAAAACAAAGCATTTCTCTGCTTGTCAAACGTTGCAAAAAAAATATTATAAAATAATATCATCACGATTGCAAAAAATAATCAGATGCTTCGCGGCGTCCAAACTATTGCACGCGCATAGTATACCACTGACGTGATTTGAAATATATGATTAATATAATTTAAAATTTCTCGGGAACTATTGATGATAGCGAGATAAATTTTATATCAATAAATAGCATATTTTATTTCACTGTTTTAGAGATATTAAATTTGAAATTAGAACGACAATTACTTTTTTAAATTTAAAATTACTGAAATTTATGTTCTCTAACAATGAAATAATGCTGTTTAACGTCTCGCAGTGCTATAGCACGATTTTTTTTTGTTCGTGACTTCAAAACTTTACCGGATCAGTTAGAGACAGATCTGTGCTATTATATTAGTAACTGTTGACCTGAAAATTCCTAATCATTCAATAGAATCGCTCTGTGTTCGCGTGATGAATGTTAAATGCCCCGGGCAAAATTAAATTTGGAATTCATTGTTCTTCTTTCAGAAGGATAGGGAATGCATGTCGTAACACAGCATAAGGTATTATACAGTTCAATGATAAGCGCATTAACATTTATCATGTGACTGCAAAGTCATGTGAGTTAAGAGCATTATAATCCACAATTTTTTCATGAATCATCGTTTTATTTATTTTCCTGAAATCCAAACTTCCTTAAGAAATTTCTAAACAATAAAAAGAATATTTCTATACTTAGGTATTTCTGGATTATGTAGGAGTCATCCAAGAAATGCATCGTCATTCTTTGATAAGTTGCAGATAAATTTTTTTGCACCATTCTGTTTTTTCCCTTTTACGGGGAATGGTAGGAGTAGGGATGTGAAATCCAAGAGAGTTCTATTTCATATTCCTTTCAACACGAGTTGGTGAAACGCCTTAATAGGAGCTTCTTTTCCCCTAAAGGAGGGAAAACGCATAGACAGTTGATGAATATGTGTTCTGGGTTTTTAAAATTGCTTTTTAAACTAAAATTTTATAACATTATGCAGCATATAACAAAGGAAAAAGTGTTGCTTTCCCATTGAGAAATTACTATGCGTTTTTTCCCCTTGAAAAAGAAATGAAGATTTTAAATTTCAAGATAAGAAGATGAAGTCACAGTTTTGACGGATTTTGATGATTTCATTGGTGTGACTAGGGGTTAACATTACCAAAGTGATTGTAATTTCGCTTAATAAAAACATTAAGAAATTGCATTCTGTATTCGCAAGTTAATTGATTTTTATCATGGATTTAAATTGGTAAAAATAGCTGAATTGGACGAAATATAGTATAATAAATGCAATTACTTTATTGTAGGATGATATAAATATATATAGATGTAGTTTTATTGTTGGTATCCTCCGGTGTAAAAATAACCTATTCTGGGCGCAAAAAACAAACATTTCCTCTGTTTTTTTCTTTCTTCTTTTTTTGGTAAATCCTGTAGGAATGGAACAACGTTTCCTGAGAAAGAAAAAATAGATTATCTTACATTTGTTTAAAAGAACCCTATTCTGCAAAACTCCTACGAAATTTTTAAACTTATTTTTTCAAAATTTTTTTTCTTTTTACCAAAATGTAGTGTGAAATGTCAACAATATCGTTAATTTCGTATTTTACTATCATGTCCTTTTACAATATATGCGTCAGAATTCAGCAATTAAATGCACAATGCACACACATTTACCGGCGATATTTAGTCCGCTGTCACTTAGCAACAATTCACACCGGGATTTTAGTTCAAATCTGTTTGCCTATTTTTTAATCCAGTATTAAAACAAGGAACCTTGTGAATTTTCTCATGGACAACGAATCCCTTCTATCGCAAGATTCAGACTCAGAACAATTTCTCAAAAAAAAAAAAAAAAAAACTCCACCCAAGTTTAACTCATCTTCCATAACTTATGCCTATTCCCTTCCACTAATACAGTACACAAATCAACCCAATCAATTTATATATTAAATACTTTCTGCCCCCAGGTTGAACAAAAAGTCTCCAAGTATGTTATACTAACGTAAACATGATTTACTACTTACTATTCCATCTTAATCATCTGCAATATTCCCATGTCATTTTATGCGTTTCATATTTTTATTATTAGCATTTAGTTCATATTTTATAATCACGAAACATTCTATGCAGTGTGTGTATTGTGATGTCGCTTTTACTTTGTAATTTTCTTATTTTTGATCTTCAATAAATCTTTCTTCGTATGCCTATTCAACTGACAAGGAACCTTCATGATTCTTCGGGGGCATACTGCGGCGAAAACAAAAAAGTTTGTACATTTTACACATTATCAGGTGGCACGCTGAGACAAGCACTGGCTAAACATAGAAGGCCCTGAGATTATGTTGGAGGTCACTCGTACAACTTTGAGGTGACTCCCCAGGCAACATTCAAATGGGGTGTCGCCCTGTGAGTGTAGAGATCTCTCTACAATTTCACCATAGCTGATTATTTTCTACTCTAAAATGAGCAGAGTGCGATTCAGCCTTGATCATTTACAATTTCCCGGTAATTACTTCAGTAGAGACATAAAAGTAGGTCTGCCTAGTTACAAAGATTTGCTCATTTCTGACGTATTTCGAGGCCACTCTACACTTTCACCATAGCTGATCATTAACTGCTCTATAATGTACAGTATGAGAT